>VZTI01002952.1:601274-629096 GCA_013397865.1 Struthidea cinerea | reverse complement strand
CCTGCGCCCGCCCCCGCCGGGCAGCCCTGGCCCCGCCCCTGCGCTCCCCGCGCCGCCACTGGCTGCCACAGCCGTCAATCTCCGCAGGCAGCGCTTCGCCCCCGCCCGCTCTTCCTGGGCCGTTTCCAGCGGCCGCTGCCGGTCGGGGGTGCGGTTGTAGGCTGGGGCCGGGATGGGCTTCGAGAGCGTCTCCGCAGCGCGGGCATCGCACCGGAGAGGCGCAGTCCGGCAGCACCGCTGCCGAGCCACGGCCCCGGGCGAGTCCGGGCAGGTCGCGGCCGTGCGCGCGGTGCGGTGCCGCTGTCCCGCGCTGTCTCCAAGCGGAATGAGCTCCTGCGGCACCGCGGGCTGCGCGGGCGCGGAGGGGAGGCGGTGACTCCTCCCGGCTCTCCGCAGCCCGCTGCAGGTGCCGCCTCCCGGGCACCCGCGTGCGGTTGGAACGGACACACCGGCGGGAGCCCGGCAGGATCCCTGAGGTGGCCGGGCCGGAGAGCCCCTCCCGTGCGGGGAGGGAGGTGGAGGGTCGGGACTGCCGCGGCCTGCGGAAGGAACCAGCACTCGTGGGAACCTGGTCGAGAAGAGGCAGCCAGGGGCTTCAGTGTCCTGCTGAGGGACAACGGGAGTGAGGTGAAATGAGAGCGCCAGGCTGGGTGTAAGGAAAAAGTTATTCATGCTGCGGACAGCTGGGCCGTGGGAGTGGGTTCCTCAGGGATTTTCACTCCTAAACAGACGCTCCTGAGCAACCTGGACTGACCACGCAGCTGGCCTTGCTGTTGAGCAGGAGGTTGAGAGGCCTCCTTACAACCTGAATTTTCTAATGGGGGTTGACTTTCACTTGCCTAAGGTGTTTGGATGTGTGTGTGGATGCTGACTGCTAAAAGGCCTGGATATGAAAAACCTCATGGCAACTGCTGTGCTGCACAGGCTGCAGGCCCTGGGAGTGCTGTGGAAACCGAAAATTATTTACATTGTGTGCAGTCATACTGATTTTGCAAAATCCAGCACATATGTTGCTTGTACAAGTTCATCCCTTTCGTGCATTATAACCTAAAGTTAACTTCAGACTTCTCACCTAACCTTCATGCATACCAGGCCATGCCTTTTTTTGTAGTGCACAGAATAGATTTTTCTACTTTGGAGCAGAGCTGTACAGTAAAATGAAGCATTTTATATGTAATCCCTGTGTAGTTTCTAGGAAAATTAGAAAGCAGGGAACAGGATCATGACTGAGGTTGCTGACTGTTCTTTACAGAATTCTGAAGAAATTGTAAGATATCAAGTTTTCTGTCTCAAAAATCTGTGTGATGCCATGTAACACATAGCTTTAATCTGATTTTTTGTGAAGAGGTTGAGGGATATGTTTTCACAATGCCAATCTTAAGATGCTGGGGTTTCATTTAGGGTAGCTTACTAGTGAAAATTAAGTCAACAGGCAATACATAAATATTCTATGTATTTCATAATGCGCAACATCAAGAAATCAAGTCCAATTTGACACCGATTAATATTTTTTCTTTAATCTTACTGCTTCAGAAGTCAAAGCAACCATGCAGCTCATAGGAGTGCTCTTAAAGGAAATTAATGTAAGCACAGAGAAGCAATGAGTCGGCAATGAATAGAGAGCAGGCACTATTAGATATCTGTGCTTCATTCCACATTGTTCATCCTGCATCCACTGAAAGAGGTTAGGGATCAGTAATTAAAGAAGGAATTATGCATATGCACAAGCAGTTTTAATTTGTTCCAGCTATATTGCTTGATGTTGTAATCTTCATGTTTTATGTATTACATTGCATAATTTAAATAAAGGTGATGAATTATTTTTAGTATCTCTTGCTCCAAATTCAAAAACAGCATTAAAAAAGCCTTTGACTCTCTCAAAGAGGAGATGGAGTATAATTTTTCTTTTTCAGGAAAACCAGTCGCTGCATTTTTTAATTCGATATAGCAGATGCTACAATTACCACAGCACTACTGGGTTTGGGTTTTACCTCTAGATGCTTTCCATATGCAGAACAGACTCTAAAACTCTATGTCTGATCTTTCCTCATTCATTCCTCAGATGCTCTAATATCACTAAGCATGAAGAACGATAGTAGAATATGTGCCAGTTTCTCCAGAAGATAATACAGCAGCTTCCCATGCATGCCTAAAAACAGTAACTGTAAGAGACTTAACTTATGGATGCAACAGGAGACATTTGGTCTCTGCTGCTTTCAGAGGCTTCCTAAGTTTGCACCATCCCAGCTGCTGTCTGTCATTGCCAGTACTTGTGTGGCTGCCAGTATTTAATACCATTGGCCTGAGCAAATGCAATTGACACAGTACTAAAACCAACTGCCCCTGCAACAATCTTGTCTTCATTAAGGTTTCCAATGTTGCTAAAACCAGTGGAAATGCCTGCAATGAACTTTCCCTAGATTAGAAAATTGAGGAAGATTTCAAAGGAACTGTTTTTTCCTCAGCAAGACTTTGACACCTCTGCTCAGAATCCCAGGTACCTCCCAGAGCTTTATTTACACTCGTGTTTCTTCTCACACTGGTTTTGGGCCATTTGTTTCTGGAGAAGTCTTCTGCCTTATGACAAACTTTGCTTCTCTGATCTACAGTTTTGGAGAAGTTAACAGCCTGGCAGTTTCATGAAATTAAAAATCAATGTTGCTTTTCTTTAAACAACATAAAATGTAATGCATTTTTTGGTGTGTGCTTTTCCTGAACTCTTACTGTGGGACAAACAGGTCCTAAAGAGGAGAAGGATGTAGACAATTTCTTAAGCAGAGTAATGAAACATCTGGGTGACCAAATAAAGTCTGTGTCATTCTGTATGCAGCATGTCAGGTGGTGATTTTCATGGTCCTGTGATTTTCACAGAATGGGTGAGGTTCGAAGGGACCACAGTGGGTCATCTGATCCAACCTCCCTGGTAAGCAGGGTCATCCTAGAGCACATTGCACAGGATATTTCTTGAATATCCATTGAGGGAAATTCCACAACCACCCTCACAATAGAGAAGGTTTTCCTCATATTCAGGTGGAAAAACCAACATTTTTGGGACATGTACTCTGCTGTACTAGCATTAGAGAAAAGCCATTAATGTAGTTTCAAATATTTTTGTCGATCCCCTTTCCACTTCTCTGAGTTTGTATCTAAATTTTGTGCAGGTGCCACAGTGATAAGAACTGTTACCAATCTGTTGTTGCACTGAATATGCAAAATTTCTTTAAAGTGCTGATACAACCTACGCACTGTTTAACAGATAGAAAGGCTGCAGCGTAGGAGCTGCTGTCTATGGACTATAAATCTGTAGTCAAAATGGCTGTTTGCACAACTCTTGCTCCACTTTGCTTCTTGGCTTTACCTAAATGACGCTTTCATTATGTTCATCCTGTAGTCTCCACATTAGTCTGGTGGCACAGCCATGAGCAGTGTCTGTTACAGAAGAAAATAAGGAAAAAATATCCATTTCTAATTATAAACTCTCTGATGTTAACAGAAAACAAGACATGAGGAAAAATGCTGCCTTCTTTTATGTAAAGATGTCTTCTTTTTAGAGATTTTGAAGAAAAAATGAATTAAAAAATGATACCAGAAATGGCTGAAGTAAACACAAGAAAACTTCCTAATCTATTCCTGGTAAAATAATATAACTGCTTTAGTTACATTTAGTTAGTTATATTTAGTGACTAACTTCAGTTACTCAGCAACATCATTGTGGTTTTTAATGAGTAAATTCCTGAGTGGTCTGGAAACAGGTCCTGAAAAAATATCTCTCCTTCTTCCATAAAATTTTCTTATAGATGGGAACAAGCTTCTAGGAGGCTGCTTTCTGGAAAGGAAATGTATTTTCTTTTTTGCCCAGAGGTTAGTTTGCTGGCAAGTCTACTGGCATTCAGCAAGGTTCCAAGGCATTGGATTAGTGGCTGAAAATATCTTCCATAATTAACAGAAAACGTGCTACAGCATAAAAAAGCGCAGTAGGAAAAGAAGATCATTGTACCTGCAGTTTTACTGTGATAAAACTGCATAATTGATGAAGACACTTATCATGGACAATATTGTCAACCGGTTGTCACAGGAGACTTCATGTGCCCAGTAATATCATTTGTGTGCAGCGTCTGGAGCTCAAGGTTACACAATTTATGCACTTGAATGATGTGAAAGGTGCCCTTTGGCATCACAGGAGTGCATGCTGCCACTACATTTGATTGCTGGTCAAGGAATGCCCCTTCCAATTAGGTACTTTTTAATGTGTGATTCTGCTTTGTGCTTCTGGCAGTGGAACAGTGCAGCAGATTCTCTCTGGCCCCAGATTTTGACACATCAGATACAGCCCAAAACAAGAGACAAGTTATATTGGTGCACTGTGAAGGCATGGGTTTTCTCACACCCCAGCTGTGGTGCTGACAGGGAGGACAAATGCAGCAATCCCACTCTGACAGCTCTTATATGGTGATTATAAGATGATAAATGTAATTGTGGGAGTTTGAAATTAGTAAGATTCTGATCTTGCAGACACTACTGGTTAAAGGATTCATTCCTATCACTGCATCTTCTGAATTGCTAAGATTCTTCTTGGTTACTGCTGTTCTGGCTTAAGGGTTGGCCTCAAGTTAGGACATGTCTCTGTAGACGTGCATTGTTGGACCATACCATTAAAGAAAAGAAACCTGGTTTTGTCTCTGGAAGAAAAGGCGCACCTTAAGGGCCTCTGCACCTTTTATAGCAATAGAAGTTGTGGAGTTTGGAGTGTTAAAGAAAAACCATAACATAGAAACACATCTAGAAGATAAGTGGTATGTAAGATAAACACAATGAATTTAAACTTTTCATTCAGCTAGAGAGAACGGGTGGGGGGGCTGGGGGAAGAGAGGAAAGGGAGGAGAGAATCACATGGGAAATATACCATGTTGGTTGTGAAATTAATACCCATAGGTTATACTTTTCTTTTGTCTTTAGATTGCCCATTTGTTTGATTCTGTAGTATTGTTAAGTTTCAAAATCAAAGCCACAACATAAATTCCCCTGAACAGCAAAAAACAACTAGTAGTTCAAAGTGACTGCTGATGTGAAAAGCCTGTGTTCCCTTGATGTTGCTGCTTGGCATCGCTACCGACTGGGTAGTGAAGCGGATAACAAATATTGGCATGGGTAAGTGGCAAGTGTTGCTGAAGACCTAGATTTTGTTTGTAGAGCAAACATCCACAACAGATGGAAAGATCCAACCTGGCAGGCCAACTAGGGCTCAAAATCAGTTATGCCTAAAGAAATGTAGCTGAAACATGATTGTGTGGTAATAAAGTAGAGGATGAAAGCCATTAAGAAAGAAAATAAGTTACTTATTCCATAGCTGCACCATACCAACCAACAGAAACTCCAGAGGCAACTTACGTGAGGCAAAGGATGTGTATCTTCTGTAACTTAGTAAAAACATCTTTTTTTCCATATCTGAGGTTTCAGTTGCAAAGCTGATAAGTCTCAATTCATATACAATCTCTGTTAATATGTCTAAAATGTTTCTGGTTCTAATATACTAAGCAGTGATGAAAGCTTCTGGACTCCAGTTGGAGAGACCTTGTGTCTTCATGAAGTTGTGTGATGGAGGGCTCTTACTTAGCTGAAAAAAGCTATAGATAATTATGACATTCAAAAAGCATTTTAATGGGGTTGATAAATAGAATTGGGAAAATGTAGGCTGGGAGGGATGTTTTTTATTTATATTGGAGTCTCATGACAGCTGTGCCAAATAGCTTAAGGTCCCACCCTGGTCCCATTATCTTCAATGGTAAAATGACTATTTACATCACCATTGTAGTGTTTACTGTACATATTCCTAGAATCATCCAGCTAAAGAGCCTGAGATCAAGCTGTGGGAAAACTTGCCACTTAGCAAAGATCAAAGAAACTGAGGCTGATTGTAACTCAGTATAAATCACTAAACACCTTGTAGAAACAGACTCACCAGGATTATTTGAATAAGTTCTTGTATCACAGTATCCTGTGGTAGGAAGCCAAACCATTCACTAAGAATGCTTTGGACAGTGCCTATTGCAGTGTGACAGACCACACAACGAGAGAAGAGGACATTAGTTAATTAGATGAGTTCCATGTTAACCCCACGACTGAGTGGGAGCCTTGGCACCACTACTTCAATAAAGACAAATCAGAATATAGATCAGAATACTTGTAAAGGAATGAAGTCAATCTTCTGCAAGAGTTTTGAACAGAAGAGTTCTTTACTTTCCAAAAATTCTAAGTTTCTACCACTCACTGACTATTTTCCTGACAGATTTTGAAACTTTCCAATGGCAAAAAAGATAGGAAATCAGAACATAGGCACAAAATCAAATCAGCAACCCTCCCCGCCTAAGAAACAACCACCAAAAATCCCCAAGTAGCAATGGTACTTACAAATTTCTTTTCACAATTCTAGCAAAGGAGGAAACCCACAAATTTGATACCATATCCAACCACTTGCCTGTTTCCTGAAAGCTATAACTTTTTCAAAATAAAAAACATATCCAGCATCCACTCTGCTTCTCTTCTTTGGGATATGTGCTGAGGATCTTCTAAAGCAAGCTTTCCCAGGCCAGGGTACTGATGGCATGGATCACCTCCAGTTTCATTTGTGGAACAAACAGGGCCAACCACAGAAACTGCTCCAATGGAAAAGTAATGTTAAGAAAATATTTAGTCTTTCCTAACTGTTCCAGCTGCAGTTCTGGCCTTCACTTTCTCTGTGAGGACAGCGCATACAGGAGGCAGTTAAGATACTTATATCTGTCCCATTCCAAGTGCTTAAATAAGATTCCTGACTTTTCCTGGCTACTCCTCCAAGTCTCTGGAAGCAAGAAAGCAGCACTATGCATCCTATCAATTATCTTCAGACCATTAGAAACTTGCCTGCTAACCCCATCTTTGAGATTGCTGCTATGGAAAACACAAAAGTCGTGTGTCTGTAAATGTAATAATAAATCCACTTCACTTGATTGTGACATAAAACTGCACCAAGAGTTCGTGCTTATCAATAGCTCACTCCACTGCTACGAAGATCCAGATATTTACAGAATTATCTTTTTCTCATACATGTTTTTAATAGGGAATGCATTTGTAGCAGCTGGAATATTAAGGTTGGTGTTAATATGTAAAAATACTTTGAAGTTTCCTAATTGGGAGGGAGGGGGGAGGCATTTTTCTTCATAAAAATGTGTCACTGGAAGGGTAGTACATAATGTGTGTTTTGTGACACTTCATCACAACTAAGAGATAATTTTTTTCTTCCAAATAACTGTGGGGTTTTTTCTTTCCACAGTCTCAGTGTTCCCCTCTTAGTTTATCCACATATTTTTCTACAATTATGTGTGTTTTTGTAAGCACTCATTTCCACTATCTCTGAACTTGCTTCCCAGAGTATGACCCAGTCATTAAGGCTGAACTAGTCAAGTGATTTAAAATGCAAGGATTTCAGGTAGGGTGTAACCGGAGGAGAGAATGCAGCCCACCCAAATCTGAGACTGTGAATGCCAAGTTCAAGTAAATTTACTAGCAGGCTTTTTCCTTTTAACCCCCCCACCAAAACATATAATCAAAAGGTGAAGAGTTCAGTTACGGAACAAACAGGACCTCTTTAAAAATATGCAGCTGGCTGTAGCCAAAGACAAACTATGATGTCATTGGGTGGGAACTTCCCCTCACTGTATGCGAGCAACACTGGAGTGATGCGATGCAAGATGTGAATAAAATCACAGGAGTGATTTTCGTATATGTTGGGGTACAGCTGTTACAACTAATTTGCAATATCAGTGATTTTCTGTTTCATACCTTTGAATGTTTTTCATTTTCCACAAATTGGTGCCCACATAATTTTCCATTCCTAGCCACGCTATACTCATAGGCAGACTGAAAGCTAATCTGATTTGCAAAGTTGTCAATCACAGCATCGATTAGATAGTAGATAATGGTGTTAATGCAATCATTAAATGGCAAGCAGCTTTTGCAAAGTTTTCTTTGAATAGCTTGTGGGGCCCCATCTACATTGCAACTGCAGTTGATTCGTGGAACCTGTCTGTGGACAAGTTACCCTATACTGGGTTTTAACATTTATATTGATTGGTCCTGCAGACAGTTGGTACCTAGTTCATATTTATGTCTGTTTGCAGAACTGGAAACTAGTTTTGCCCTCAAGAGGTTTCCCATGCAGCCAGTTAGGCTTAGCTACCTTTACAGCAAATTGCTTGAGAAATGGTTTCATGTGCTGCTGTCAGAAAATGTGTCAGAAAAACGTTTTTTAAAGAAAAACTGGTACTTATGTTGAAGTTTCTAATTCTCAGTATTCCATGTAAGACTCTAAATGGTGACAAAAGAAACCAAGGTCAAAATCTGGCTTCATCCTATCACTATTAATCAACCTCTCTTGACAGCAAAGGGGACTTTATCTTATCCTGTATGTTTTACACTGAAATACAGCCAGCAGTGTGAATCAACTGCTTTACTTTTGTGAGCTTAGACCAAAATAAGTTGGAGAAGAAAATTAGCTTGATTTTTTTCCCTACTACAATATGGGCATAGAATTCCACACAATCTTTTTTCAGGATTGACTATTAAAAACTTTCTCGGGCTGTGGGGAACCTACATTATGATATATGTAGTTCAGATATGTAGATCCAGATAAAATATCCATCTCTTTTTCATTTTGCTTTTCCAAAGGAGAATGGAATGAATGTTTCCTTTTTAATCAATTTGTCTTTTCAATTTCACTGATGTAATTTTCCTTTTTATTAATCACGCTCAAGAAAAAACATTGGATAGATAACAGACAGCTTCACAACTGGCATGGATTTTCAAAGAAACCTGTTAGCAGTTTTTGAGTACTGTATTCACAAAGGTCAATAAACTTAAAATGCACTAGCTCATTGTCTGAGCCTATAGACTGCTGAGGGGAAAATGTGCTTCATGAAGAGCTGATCTCTTTAAAATTATCTATCTCAAGTCTTTGCCTCAGGTAACTTTTTAGCATTACAAAAGCGTACCATGTATAGCCACGACATTGCCAAGACATCTGTGACGTCTTATATAAAAAATAATGAATATCCTGATTTTCAGATAATGTAAAATTTGCCTGACACAAAGCCAAACTCTTCACACTCTTCTTTTTTCAATATGGATTATTCATTTTGTTTCTTGAAAGGAAGAAATTACAATGAATATCAATATTGGGCCCAAATATCCAATTCCAAATTTTTTAATACTGCATATATTAATAAAATGTTTAATCAGCATGATTGCTCTATTAATATTTTATCATGACACTAACTTTGACTATTATCCATATGACATTTAGCAGTATTTCAGTTTTATACAAGTAAAAGCATCTTCCACAATTAAAAATGTATGTGACTGGTTGCATCATTAGTAAGAAAAATTATTTTACTGTATGCAATTTTAGATTATTGTGAATTAGGGAGTGGTATGGTCTTTTGTGTGAGTAAAACAGCCATTATATATATAAAATCAGAAACAATGTATTTGTTGACACCACTACTGTTTAGCCGAGAAACTTTCAGAAATTAACTTTTGCATTCAGGGTCTGACTTGTATGTACAGAGTAACATCTGTCCATGCAAGCTGTGCTCAGAGCAGGTTAGAATTCCTTGCAAAATCCATATGCACCAAATAATTTCACTTTAATTTGACTTGAAGTGTCTGCACAGGAGGTGTGTGCAAAGTGTTTAAACTGATCCAAGGGAGACCAGCAGTGCAATTCCCTGTTTGGAGCAGGCCTACTGAAGCTTTTGAAAAGAAGCAATAGCAGCATCAGCATTGCTTGTAATGTCCTTTGGGGCCGAGCAGAGCAGAGGTGCCCCTGGCAGCTCCTTCCAGTGACAAGCGTTCCACTGCGCTTCTGAGTGGAGCGAGGAGTTTGCCCTGAGACACAGCTGACTTCCCCTCAAATGCCCTCCCAGTCCGTAATCCACAAACCCCACTAATCTGCCCTGGGGCTTCCCTGCATTACCGTGGATTAGTGACGTTCTGCTGTATCATAGACCATATTTACGCACTGTTTACAAACCCTATGCAGTTTAACCCATGACAAGCACGGGTCTGTAATCTCATGAACTGTCAACCTTGTTTAGTACAGGTATAAAAATATAGGCATAAATAGTGTTATGCTTTCTTCACAGGAGAGTTTTATACAGCATACTGCATGTATACTTTATAGCCAGCTTTTCACATCCTTGGAAAGGGAGGTTAAGTATCACTCGGCGCATTCAGCCGTTCCTTTGCACAACGGCAGCCTCTCACAAATCTGTCAGGAGGCGGTGGTGTTCAGGGACTTTGTCTGGATTCCCCTTTACTCCACAACTCTTTTCCAGTGGCTTGGCTTCCAGCCTAGCAGTGTTACTTATTCTTCCTCTCTCAAATAAAATCTGTAAGCCTCTATCCTACAGGAAGCCTGACAGCCTTAGACTCCCTGCTCCTGAAGGCTTCAATCACCCTGTTTTTTAAGGTCTACTAGTAGTCTTCTGCCAAGCATGGCTCAATTCAAAAGTAGTTGTGACTAATTCAAAAGGAGAAGCAATTTAAAGGATGCACTGAGTTCCTTTAATCTCACCATTTGTTTGCTCTTTTTGCTACCCATCACCACTGTATTGTCTCTTTTCCTTCCCTTTTCTGTGGTGAGCTAGTGGGTGAGTTACTGTAGCAAGATCAGGAAAATTGGAAGAGTCCTTTTCTAGGCTTTTCAAACTTCTGTCTTCCTGTGCCTAAGGCCGTGGCAGTCCCTCTCCTCCCCCTTCCACCCCATCAGTCTGCAGTCTCTCTGTGCATAGCTCCCACAGGCAGTTGTCATCACCAAAGCAAAAATGTACCCGCAGGCCCTACAGAAGGATGGCAGCACTGGCTTGTTTTCTCTTGTTTGGTAAGAAGGGCCAGAGCCAAGCAGTGGGGTGCAAAGTGCAAGATCTAGCAAAGAGTAATAGGGTGCTGTGGAAAGGACAGCACGGCAACCATGCAGGGAGAAAGGGTAACCAAATGCTTTCCTAAATGTCTGCTTACAGCATGTGGATATGCACACAAACAGCTCTGCATACCTCACAAACACTTACATTACAAATTGCCTAAGTTCTCCTTCTTTAAGAAGGAGAGAGTTGCTGGGAAAGTCATGTCTGTCCATTCCTTCAGGGCCCAGTCGGGGCACCCCTTTTCCTTTTAAAACTTGTACCTCATTTGACATCACCTCTCTCATCTGTAACCTCCTCCTTTTCTTCCTTTTCCTATCTGACTTCTGCAAGACCCTGTATTCATTCCCTACTCTGCTAAAGCTTCAGCAAAGTGATAAAATGTGGCAAGGGCAAGCATAGGGGAGATTCTGACACTGGTAAAATGGCATAAGCCTGAGTCACATGGACAACTAATTTTTGTGGCAGCAAACTACTGACTATTGCTGTAGTCTTTAGCTCTAACACTAATTTCACTATGAACAAATTGCTGCTTTTTCTACAGAATAGATTCTCTCCTTCTCTAGGTACTCTGGTGGCTTGCTGAGCCATATGTACCATTTTTCATTAACAGTCTTTAAATAGAACCAAAAGAGATGTATTTTTATTCTCTTCTAATGTGGATGTAATTCTAAGTTTCTTCTTTGGTACAGCTTACTTTTTTACCAGGATTGTAACTACAGTGAAGGCAGGAAAAGTTAAGTCAAAATGAGATTTGTGGTCTATGAATCTCTGGACTGCTTCATCAGAGTGTTTGGTGACATTACCTCCTTCTTCTTCCCTTCCCACTCCAACAGTTGGGGAGTGCACAAGTGTCACAGGAAGCTGGACTCAGAAACAAAAAGTATATCCAGGACCACCTGCGTCCAGTAATGACAGAACTGAACTGTGGAACTTCCTCATTGAAAAATGTAAAGGTTTAGTATGGGGATGCTGTATCTGTGGAATCAAAACCATTAATGCCTGTTGAAGTTATTACCCTTATTGAAGCATTTTTTTCGGTTGACTTTGTGCAGCAGTCTTGGAGAGGCTTCTGTAACTCGCATCTCTGTTGAATTTTATACTAGATGCAGCATTTACCAGCATGTCTGAGGAAATTCCTAGGCACACTGAACTGCAAATTAGCTTTATGTGTGACTCTGGCAAACAGTAAGAAACCACCTACTTTAGAGAAGTAGTGGGAACACTCTTCACACAACATGCACAAACCCTCTTATGATTTAAATGTGAACAGACTATGTATCTTTGCCATGTTAGCTCAATAATCCAAACTTCCCTCAGGCAAGTTGCCTGTGTGTCTAAACAGCACACATCTGTTCTTTTCCACCACTTGTTTACATGTTCTTCCTCTCTGTGTGCCTGCTCCATCCTCATTTTAAAGACATTCCTTAATGCTTTGTTTATTTCCCATGTACATTTCACGACTGCATGCTGTAACAGTAGTATGTGTTGAGTGCTGGTTTTATACAATTTATGATCCAGTGTTTGTTTTTTAATGTATTAGTGTGTATGAAGAATAACTCCATGAAGTCATTCAAGGTTAAAATCAAGCTTTCTGGCTTCAGGCTTCAGGGCAGCATCGCGAAATACCACATTGCATGGTAATGTAACTAATGAATCTACAGTGATACATACTGTAATACAGAGCAGGGGATTTAGGATAGGAGAGAAAAATCTAATTAAAATTAGCAATTTAATAGTGCCATCTAAAACATTGATATATTCTTTTACTAAGCATAGTAAGAGGAAAAATACACACCGAATTAAGAAGAAACATAAATATTTTTTAAATAATGACAATTTCTGTTCTCAGGTATTAAACAGTCTGATTTTCAGAAATGCTGAGTAAATATTTGTTCAGTAGCACTGAAAAAGTAATGCTGGATAGGTGGGAGGGAACCTCTATGAAGTCCGCCATCTTAGCAATGTTAGTACAACGTTGTACAAATATCAGGACAATGAAGATGCTTATTTTACCCTAGGGTTGGAGTAAAACATTGCTGCTGTTTGAAAATTGTTACTAGAGGAGCCCAGTTCTGAGACGTATCTTACAAACCTTTTAGCTTAACATTATTTTTTGTTTTACTGTTTAAAGGGTTCTACAATTAAAAAACCAGATAGCCTGAAGTGGGTTGTTTGTTCCTCTACTGAAATGACAATTGGTGCTACCAAAACAAAGAACTCAGCACAGGACTTGTTTACATGTTTAGTCTGCTTGCTTATCATATTTGAGTGCTGAGCAGTGCTGCCTCAGTCTCATTTTCCAGAGCCTCTGGTTGCCAGCCTGGAGTAGAGCCTGCAGTGTGGGTTTTTAAGAAAGGCTTAACAATAAAAGCAAAGTTCACAGAGAAATATTTTCCCTTTTTTTATGTAGAAATCTCAGTAAGCATATGAAAATGTCTACGGCATTAGGAATGGGCACATCTGACATTTCATTCCTGTAAAATGCACCCACAGACTAACAATGCATCATTCAGAGAAGAAACCAAGTATTTTCAAGGTAGAAACATAAGCAACAAAGTATTCCTGTAAATAAATGAATATTACTGTGGGAAAAAAGATTTGTGCTGATTGATCTGTTGGAATTACAAAACCCTACAATTGGCAGAAGATCAGTGTGGAATTAAAAATCAAACACTGAGGAACTCATTGAGATAATGATTCTGCTCCTAGGCTATTTTCTTTTGTGGGGGGAAAGTAACTTAGCAATGCAAGTCTCTTCTATTTGTGATGGCTATAAAAAAAGCAAAAATATTTTTTTAGATGTGTATAAATACTATTGCATAATGCCATGTTGATCTCTGATCCTTGTGAACACAATTATTTCCTTTGGACAAAACCCTCTCTTCATTAGCACTGAATGGTATTTGTCAGTCTTTTTCCTGTTTAGATAATTTGTTCAGTGTTGATATATTTAAAAACATTCAATTGGTTGGACTAGTATCTGTGGCTTTCCATCAAAGGAGTGATGGCAGTGGCTGAGGGTCTAAATCTCAAAGCACCACTCTGTAGACTTCCTAAGTGATTAGTACAGAGTATTATCGCTCTCCACCATCTGGCTATCTAATATGGAAACGATATTAAAGGAATCAGAAGACCTATACAGGCTTTGTCACTTTGGACATACAAGAGTGTCACAGCAAAAATGTGGAAGCTACATTTAAAACAACAAGAGATGTGCTTAAACATAAAATAATTACTTCTATTTGCAGGGAAGACATACGTCTGTCCTCCCTCATTTTAACTACTTGCAAGTATATAAAGCCATACATATGTATACTGAGATAATGCGGCTTAGCACATATACGCAGGCTGCGTGTTTAGCATGCTAGGAGTGAAACCTGTTTAAATTAAGAGTCTCATTTCGGTTTTGATGTCACTACAATTAGTTGATGTGTTGGATGGTTTCTGAGGCTTTGATTCATCAATGCTTTAAAGGTTTTGAAGTTAAATGCTTAGGGTAAGGCAGAATTAAAGAATCATCAGAAATTTCTGTGCTAAAGCCTCACAATCCAATACATAAAAACTCTTGTAATTCAGTGTACTGTATATCTTTGTGCATAAAAATATCCCTTTATAAGGAAGAACAAAAGATACGCTTCTCCACTCCAGGAACATTACATGGAATAAAGAGCCTCTGAAAACCTCCAAAGCACAGAATGCAAGCTTGTGCTGCCAGACAAAAGTGAAAGCCTATCCTGTTTTCTCTCCCCCTGATGTAGTTGCTGTGTCAGATGAGGGCATCAGGGCAGATTCAAAAGTCAGAATGAAGAAAAGAGAAACAGTGCACAGCAGTGTGGTGAATTCAGTCCTATGAACACCTAGGTTTTCCCTGTGCAAGCCCAGCTTTAGGCTTTTTAATTTGTTTGCTTTACAGAAGTACAGATAAAGGCAGTAATTAAAAATGGGTTATCAGATTCCACTCATTTGTAGGTGTTATGCTCCAGGGTATTGTAAGCCCTGTATCCGGCAAAGAGGAAAGCAGAAAAAAAGGGAGGTCTTTTCTCCTATTTCCTTCAAGCTGTTTAGGAAGTTACTTCTTTACTTCTTTTTAAGTGGTTTTATTTTTATCTCACAATGAAAATCAGTTTCTTTGCCTTGCCAGAGAATCCTGAGCTAGTGGGCTTTCTGCTACACTCATGCCACAAAAGTGCTGTAGCTGTTAATGAAGAAACAACGTCTGGCTGAGCAGCACAACTAATAGAGTCTGGTTTGGTAAAGATTTATGTCTTTTGGTCCTGAAATCTCCTTCCCCAGTGCAGTGATCTCAGGTCCTCCTCTGTGGCACCTGCCTCAGACAAAAGACAGCATGAACTGGAGCTAACCTGGAGGAAGGACAGTAGCAGAGCTCAGAACCTTTCCCTCTGCTAAAGAATTATTTTCCTTTCTCTTCTAGCTAACTGTAGGGCTTTTTTACAAACCTTGTAAGACATTAATTGTCTTTAAGATAACTATCCTCTTGCACATATGGCTGAAATTGGTCACTGACTTCAAATGATAAAGGGCAATGGCTGACAGCAGTCGCATGTGCCTAAGGAAACTAGGCTATCAAATCACTTCTAGTATGTGTTTTTATGTTTTATATTCTCAGTACTTTTGACCTCAGTTCTCTGACCTTTGGTTATGTTCTTCATGATCTTCAAAGGAGTGTAGTAAGTAAGAAAACCCAACAAACACCATCTTCTTACCCAAAATTTCAACTGCTCTTTCTTCTCCATATAGCATGAAAAGAACATGGCATCTTTTCCCTCTGTGTATAAGCTACTTATTACACACACGAAGGCTGTGGAACTGTGTAGCACTGCCTTTGGCAGCAAAGCCATCTCAAGTCAAGTTGATGAGCTATTTACTGCTCCCAATCTGATCAAATTGTATATAATTTGCATCCACAAAGAAGTTGTGTGGACAGAGCTGTCTCTGGAATCTAGGATAAGGTGGCTCATTAAAATGACACACATTAAAAAACCCACAGAATTAATTTTTTAATGTATTGTTAATACACATTTTTTCAACGTTCTCATTCTCATTTCTTCCGCTTCAGTGATGCAGGGGCAAATGTGCACTGCTGCAGTGGGGAAAGGAAGGAGGTGAGTCTTAAAGGAGATCTGCTCCCAAAGTGGAAATCTGGAGTTATTCCTGAAGTGTGAAATCTGTTCTGACTGAAGGTACCAGCAAGTTTGTCTTTTACTGCAGAGTGGATAGAATTCCATCTTGGGCAGCCACAGCACAAGGGCAAGAATCCAGGCCCTACTGACATCAGGAGTAAAATATCCCATGAATTCAACATTGTGGCACTGAATAAACTCCAATAGTTGCAACTCTGTTCTAGGAGAGCTGTAAAACCTGTGAAACGTTATTTGTCAGTTGAATCTCCCCTGCCATTACAAATTCCAATCATAACTATGGAAAAAGAATTATTAAAGGACCAAAAGATAAAATTAAAATTGCTCCATACTTAACTGTCACAGTCTTTTCAGAAATCATGTAGGATACAAATAACTTTTAATTCTACTGTGCCTACATGTCCATGCATAGTTTAGGCAAATATTTTATGAGAGTATTTAAAGTTTTCTGGTGCAATTTTTTTTTTTAAAGTCAGTGTCAATTAGTACAGACTGTGACCCATTTTCGATAAAATTGGCGCTAATAGGGCAGACAGGAGCATGAACACCAGAAATGTACATTGTTTGGCAGTACTAAAGACACAAGTTTCACATACATAAAAAAACGCCAGGTGCTGGCAGAATATACAAGGAGAGAGAAAAAGAATTGTAAGCCTCTGTGCAGGGTTCAGACAGTTCCTAATGACCTTCCATGTGCTGGTTTGTAATGTACAGGACTTGCTCATGAAGTCCTAATTCTGGCAAAGATTCCTTTCCCCTGAGTAAGGAGCATAGAGTAATCCACACAGTGAACACTTGATAACAAGGCCTATGAAAACTAGCACAAGATAGTTTTTGGTAAGGAAATACAAATTTTCCAAACAACTTGGATATGTTATTTTGCTTTACACCCAGAAGTATCAACTTAGTCAAGACACTGTAATAAGCTAACTCAGTTAAATATATTTGTTCTCAACTTTAGCTCATTGTTAGGCATGTACAGTCTATGGCTGAAAGAAAGAACACAACAGCAACAGTGTTTTTCTGATCCTAAGAAGACAGTATTTTTGGCAGAAATTGGCTTGGTATTTCAAAAGCTACTGTCTCCTTCAAGTGTGCTAATAGTCCTGTAGTAACTGGAAAATCTGTATACAGCTTAATCACAGTAGGCATATACCCCTTTAGCCTGCAAAGGACTTATTAAATATTCTATTGTCTTCATTGTAGACAGGCAATATACACATTCCCTTTTTTATGGCATAAATTAGGGAAAGACTATGCAAATGCCACTTTCAAAAAAGCAGATTTAAATAAAATATAAAATACTTAATAATTCTTTAGACTATTCCTTCTAGTACAGCTTTTATTATAGCTTTACATCCTGGATTTCTACCAACATAGATGTCATCCCATTCAATTAAACGGGACCATTTTCAACAGTGTTGGATGCAATGAATCACTCAGAAATCAACTTTATGAAATATACTTGGGGACAGGAAACTTTTCAAGTAATAATACTTTAAAAGATTCAGGAATAGGTATTTGCAAGAAGAAGTGTCTTTTATGACATATGATTTACTGGAATTCTTATGGGTTCTTTATGAAATCTAGTATTCTACTAGTAATTTAAAATGAGACTTTAAAATGATGGTTTATGAAGGGTACCAGCTCTTTTGTCAAGGCTCGAACTGGTGGTGCTTACCACACAAACAAGAAATTATCTTGTCCAGTTTTCATTACCCAGATTTTTGTGGTGGTGATTTTTTCAGTTGTAAAGCAGAGAAGGCCCATGTGAGATAGACAGACTGGCGTATACACCAGGGAGCCATATGACAAGCATTAAACGGCTTAGCAGATTGTCTTAGTGCATTATTAGTTCAGCAGTTGTAAGGATTATTGCTGTTGTTGTTTGGGATTTTTTTTTCTGGCCATATATAGTAAACAACTGTTTAAAGGAGAACAACAAAGTAGTTTTGCTGGTGCTAACAGCAGTATTTTTCCAAACAGAAGAAGGAGTGCAGGAAAAAAACATAGATTCGATGTCTGCGCAGTACTAATGTAACATTGTCCACAGATATCTGAGCTGCTTCTGAATGACTTAAATTCACACTGGAAGCAGAACAAATTAATTAGTGCAGTAGTCTCTTTGGGCTGTTTGCTTGGCTAAGAAGCCCAATACATTCATCCAGATGTACAGCCACAGTAAACACAGCCATCCAGGTCCCAGTACCCCAGGCCAGTTGTTAAGATCGGTACTCTGCTTCTCTTGAGCTATGCAGGCACAAGTAATAGCTCCTGTTTAAGTTACAAACCTTTCAGAGAAAGAAATCAACCTTCTCAGTATTAAACACAAGATAATTAAGGCAGGCATTAACCATAGAGAATGAAAGTCAAGACATCTAAGTTGTTTGCTAAAATACAGAAGCTGAGGAGGAATTTAAGATAGGTCATATTGCAAAAGTTAAATCTGTAGAAAAATTACCTTTCCAAAGACTTTCTAAATTACTGTACAGGGGAATTAAATTGTATTTTTCAAGGCCACCAAAACAAAAAAAAAAGTTTCAGTACTTGAGACATGAGGTAAAGATCTGGACAAGAATTTCAACAGTAAGCATTACAGTTTACATTGAGAAGACTCTATCTTAGCTAAAAAGTTAACTTCTGCCTAACACATGACAGATTGAGAGAAGAGCTTTGAGAGGTTTGAGACAAACATAATGCTTATGTGGTAAGTACTAACTGATAGGCAGGAGCTGTGCCTCCTGGTGACTGAAGGAATATGGAGAGCAAGGACGACGACAAACCATATTTAATGATGTTGCACGTAGGCTGCAAGCCAGACATCCACAAGCAGATTGTCAAAGTCAGGCTGAGATCTTAATTTGATAAATATGAAGGAAAGAAAAACCTGAGAGTGAATTTGATAAAGATGGTAACTTGTTCTTTAGATGAAAGGGGGTAAGGAATGAAGGGTGCAAACAAAGGGGTCAAGGAATAAAACAAATCCTCCAAAGGCAATGCTGAAACATGGGAAAATCATGAGTCAACATTATCATAAAAATCAAGTGAGACCAGATTTCAGAGGCAAAAATTTGACCCTGATTTGAAAGATGTCAACTAACCACAAAGAATAATTACAGGCCTTGGATCAATTGAGACTTGAGTGAAAAGAGATTCAGCTGTAAGGCAGACAATGGACTGTAGAACATGCAATTTTAGAAGAACTTAGACAGCAAATGTAAACAGAATATTGACTGAGACTGGAGCTGAATGGGTACGACATGACACCTACAAAAGCAAGTACATACAGCTATTTTCAAAGGGACAAAGGCCCCTTAGGTTGCCAAATCCTGTGAGAAGTCAGTGAGCTCTATTTGATCACTCTCCCCTGCTCTGAAGTCTCCCTGATTATCACTCTAATTACATGGACATGACAAGTCAACTGTCATTAGTGGTACTTCCAATGAGTCTCTGGAGTCCTGCAAATAGAGTATGTAGTTGGTAATGCCTGCTGTAGACCACACATAGATCTGACACAAGTGCAGCTCAGCATTTCCTTTGGCAATTCAGCTTGCTTTTTTCCCCTCTTGTTATTCTGCTGGTTCTTCTCCTCATCAGTTAAGGGAACAGGTCTTTGCCATTCTACATCGCTTCAAGAAAGCATTACTTCTTTCACTGAATGTCCCTCAAATGAGGGATCCTATTATTGCCTTCCCAACTGTCCCAAAAGCATAAAGCAATCTTTTTCTGGGTATGATTTCACCCTTTTTGAAAGTCTCCATGCACCTTACCTGTGTCAGAGAGCTATGTTGGGAGGAAGGTCATTCTTAGGATTGTAGATACCATTTTGCCAAGATACAGCAGAAAGACAGCTGCATGTCCCATAGTATTATTTGTCTACTATTTTCAAATTGCCCATTATTTGCAATATTGATAGTTATATGTTTGCTCAAAATCATGATGATATTTTTAGGAATCAGTGCAACTTAGAAAGAAAGAGAGAAGTCATGTCACCAAGTCAGGCTATGTTACATGGGGAGTTAGCATTTGGTCAAAACTCAATGTGAGTAGATCTCATACTGAATATTTTGAACTGAGTATGAATTACGTGTCAAAAAAAATCATTGATTCCCTGGATGCCCACCATAAGGAGAACTTTTGACAGAGTTTACTTTAATGTATGTCTGAGTTCCTTCCTTTCAGTGTTTCAAAGCATGTGTAAGCCACCTTTCATGACTTTTACGCTGCAGATTTATTCTCTTACATATAAGCAAGTCCGACTCTATTAAAATGAAAATCATCCAGAAAGTGAATAAAAATAATATTTTTTTTTTTTCTCCCCTACATGGATACAAGTTCTTGTGGTAAGACAAAATAGCTGTTTTGATCAGACCAAATGATCTACAGTTCTTCTGGAGCCCTGGGGAGATCCCCTCCATCTCCTCACTTTATACTGGCTGTAGTAAACAGCTGTTAGTCCACTTTCACAGATACATGGTAATGGTCACATGTTGGCTTATGGAGACAGACTGGATGCCTGACAAAATGACCCAAACATGGTTCTTTCAGTAGGGCTGCTTAAAACATTGTTCTAACCTGGACTGAAAGTTAGATGTATTACTGGACATGCAAATGTTTTCCTCCCTTTCAGTTATTGCAGCTCATCTAGTGCCAGAGTATGAGTGACTGTGAATTGAAAGTGGCTCAGCAAAAGTCTGCAGTATTGAATAAAAAATGTATGATACAATCTATTAAAGACACAGCAATGTGCTAAGCTGTAGAATTAAAACTCATCTCTTTCCCCATATTTCAGAATGTGTTATTCTTTAATTGTATTGGTTTTCTTTTTCATGCTTTGTCATAATACTAGAATGCAGACACAAGTTAATGTCTTTCCTCTAATCTAGGTTAAAAACATGATTGTAAATAAGGGAGCTTTGAACAGGTTCATCCTTGTGATTTTATAAATTCAAACCTTGAGCCTCAAGAAGACGATCAGGAAACTCCACCATCAGCACAGAGGTGGTGAATACCCTCAGAGCCATACATGCAGATGAATCCAGTAATTCTAAGAGATTTCAGTGACAGAAACTGGATGCCACATCACATTGCTCCAGGTGTGAGAGGTAGCTAAAGCAATGCTAGAATTGAGATCTCTCATTTCTGTTGAGGTCAGGGGTGCTTTTCTTCTTCAAACAATAAGTTACTGTTTCCCTGAATATCTCGTAGGAAAGGTATTTTGAGCATCACTGGTTTTTCATTTTAGACTTTAGGTTAAACATAAACAGACATCTTAAGAGACTGCTGATGTGAGAGGTGGGTGGGATTTTTTGCACAGTTAGGCCCAAAAACACCAGGGGTAAATCAATTTCAAAATTCATGTGAAACATCAAACAACACCGCTTAATTATTTCTTCCTAGGTAGGCTCTAACTTGGCAGGATTGCAAAACCTACACTGCGTGAAGTTTTCTGAGCACTCGAGCTTTGCAGCAACAGCCATAGCCATCAGCAGGTTCTTCCATCGCAATGAGGGTTAGCGTAACAATCAAGAAAGGCTGTTTTGACTCATATGTTTCCAGTTAGAGAGTTGAATTTAATTGTCTGGGCTTCAAAAGGCTTTGCCAGAGCATGAAGTATTGGGCTAAAACGCAAAGCTTTTTTCCCAGTTCTAAACCAGGTGATCACATAATTCAGGCCTTGATCCAACTTGAGCCTTCTAAACAACATGCAGGTTAGAGGTTGTGTCTAAGCAAGACACAATCCTGGTTGTTCATGGAGGGAGTAGAGCATCTCTAGAACAACTGTTTACTTATTATGTGAATTACAGTTTCCCTCTGGAGAAGCCTCTATCTTTATTGACTGGTGAAGAATCCCAAAGCGCGTACATTCACACCTCAGGCTAAATGAGCAACTGTCAGAAGCTCTGGTAGGGCATGTGAATTAATGTCTTGGCTCCTCTTAGGAAAAACAGCAGGTATACACCAGAAATGCATGAAGAGAAAAGAATGATGAACTGAACTACAGGAAGAATTCTAGTACATTCTGGCAAGAAGGAGCATAGATTTGTTTCTTAATTGGACACTGGGTTCTGCAAACATGCGAGAAAGATACTGCCTCTATTCCACAGACATCCCAACTTCACAGAAAATCCATAGATAAAAGAAGGAAGTAGATACAAGGCCACACACAAAGCCTGCATAGTGGTGACAAATGCACCACTATGTGTGTTTGTGCAATACCTGAAGCCTGAGAAGGTAGGAAGGTAGGAAGCCAGAGCTAAAAAAGCAGCTTGTGGCTGAAGGGGGAGAGATAGACAGAAGAACAAGAAGAGAGAGGAGAGCAAGGAACAGAAGAGACTGGCAGCATAGAATCAAGATTTTTCAGTTTTGTAAGTAAATACGTATTTCCCCCACCCACATCTGGAATAATATGAATTTTGGATTCAAAACAGCATTCTTTACTTGCTTAAGACTTCCAGTAAAGTGTATTTTGCTCAAGGAATGCAGGATCTAGTTAGGGTCTCAGCTGCATGACTTCCGCATGTAGTTGGCAATATTCACTCACACTTTTTAATTGCAGGCAGTGTCTTCTTTTATTTAAACACTTTCTGTCCACTGTTCCCCTGCACATGCTTTTTTAAAACCTCTATTTCAGTCAGGAAAAAAAGAACAGCTCCAGGAAGCTGGAGATTCCAGATCAAACCAAACTTGACCTCCAGAGCTAAAAAGTCCAGTAGGTTTAGTAAAGTTCCAAAAAGTGAAATGTGCTTTTATGTCAGTGTACAGTCTCTCATACTGCAGGTATGTGAAGGTTTCCTACCAAACTGAATGTTGTCTTCACCTTGCAGACTGGCACACTTAATGGTCTCCAGGACAGGCAATTTTTTGCTTAAATCTACATTACACTTGTCAAGAATCAGAGAAACAAGATTGCAGTAATCAAAATCACTTGAAGTTACTTTCTATTTTACAGTTTTGTTTGCATGTATATAAATATTTAGGAAAAAGAAAGCTATCTACTTACATTACAAAATATGAACTAGTAGAGGTATTCCATTATATTATTTGTATTCTAATTACCTTACATTTTGGAAAATGTAGTTATGTATATCACAGTGATGGAATCTGAGCTTCTGAGACAAAACTGTTCTTTTAAACCTGATGGTGGAGCAACATAGGGAAGACGGTTTTGTTGACTAGAAAAGGATGATGTAACTCTGCTGCAGAATGAGGATTTATCTAGATGATTTCTGGTGGATTTTCTGTGCTCAAAAGTGAAAGGAAAATTAGATCAGGAAAAGCATAGATCAGGAAAGCATATTCTATGTTTGCTGCTTGAAGTATTTAGGAGGAAATATTAAAACTAGCCAATGAGATACAATTTGCAGGGCAAATGGGTAAAGTAATAAATTAGCTTTAATAAATGCTATGTTCAGGGAGCAAAGGCTGTAGGAGTTCAAGCTAGATATTACACCTAACAATAACACCCAGTGCAGAGTCCAAGTTGGTAAAAATATGTTATGGACTGTTAAGTCAGTGCAGATATGCATCCAGCCATTTTTGCCAAAACCCATCAGGTCCTAGATGCGAGGTTTTACAATTGTCTTTGTTGAATTTCACGTAGCAAGCAACCGCTGTTCCACTTTTCCAGCCAGCTGAGGTCCCCCTAAATGCCAGGCTTTGCAGGAACGTGGGATGGGTCCCCAAGCATGCTGCTTGTTCAGGCGATCTCTGCCATCATGCTATCCTGCACCTGCTTTCCCATAATCTACCACTACCTCTCAGTCAGCACACCAGCTTTTAGCTCTTTCAGTTCTCTTCCAGCTTAGGTCAGATGGGACTGCTTCTCCATCCCTCAATAACCTAGTTTAAAGCCATCCTTACGAGGCTGGCAAGCCAGTTGGAAAAGATATTCTTGCCTCACTTTGTTATGTGAATCCTCTCTCCACCCAACAGATGTCACTTCTCAGAAATCCGGAGGAACCTGGAAGTGTCTGAAATACTACATTGACATTAATAGCATTTGTTTGTCTGTGCTGATCTTTAGCCCATGTCCATCACAACAGGTCGCTATCCAAAGGGTAGCAAGTGAAGAACTGCTGCTCTTTGTAACCAGTTAACTTTTCAGCTGCTTCCCACTGTTCTGTTCCCTCCTCCTGAAATGTAAATGAACTGCCTGTGATCAACAGATCATGAAAATATCCATTTATATTATTTTTTCACGTCAGATGTCAATCAAATGCAGTTTCTATTCATTAACTACATCTGATAGCATCTTCAGGCACTTCTTCTTTTTATACCAGTTACTGCAGAAACTCCAGACTATTTGCTTTTCAATCTTTGCATTAAATTACCTTATCCCAGGCACTCCTCTACCTCTCATTTTCCATTATCTGTAGTACTGCAGCTCAAAGTTTCTTTGTTTCTCTGGCAAATCTCTTATTACTATCAGGTCACGATCTATTATTCTTCTCTGCTTGTCAGAAAACAAGATGCTGTATCAGCAGTGACAGTAATGAAGACTTGTTTTATATCAATTATGTCCTCCCTTCTTATCACAACCCAAGCTTCCCCTACCGCTTCCATGCCCTCCCATTACAATACCTTCAACTCCCTCCCCTGTCCTACACAGTAGCCCAATGTCTCCTCTAGGCTCCCTGTAACACATCCTGTTCCTGCTCTTTTACTACCTAACTTCCCTCAGTGAGTCATGTCCCAAATACTCATAGCTCATAGCTCCCCCATATCTGTTGCTTGACTAAGATAAGACATAAAATGTATTGGTAATATGTGCCATGACCTATCGTGTAATGAGCTGGCCAATACTCACGGACAGCCACTCTTGGAAAAACAGACACACAGCATTCTTTCTTCTTTCCCTCATTCGGGAGCTAAATAGGTCTCTCGTTTCTCCCACATTGCCCACTTTCAGGAAAAGTATGGGAATATCATACCTCTGAATCCTCTAACACTCTACAGAATTTGCCTGAAATTAGTGGGTGGATTAAGAGGAGGAAAGGTGGGTGAGAGGCTAACAGGCACTGGCACTGCACTTTTGTAAGCAAATACAACCACAGAGCTGACTCTGCTTCCTCTTTCTGCTAGCGTCACTCAGCTGTCATAATGTGATTTCTTTTTCCTTTGAAGGGACAACTGTACTGCTGAGAGGTTAATAAGAAACTTTCTTTAATAAAGGCAAGGCCACAGAAAATTGATAAAGCACTGGCTTTAGCCCAAACCTAAGCAGTAATGAAAAGCAGTTTCTGCCAGGCACCAGGTCAGTGACCTCTGTGAAACTTGTGCAGTATTTGGGCAGGCAGAAAAATCACAACTTGTTACTTCATCTTTCTAGTCCTCAATCAAACATTTCCCTCCAACACCACTTCTATGACTTGTAGAGACAATTCATGGGAACTGCTACCAGCTCTAGCTAAGGCACTTTTAATTTCTCACTTCCTCTCAGCCTGGAGATAGTATATTCAAGCAGGTCGTGTGACCAAAGATTACATCTACAGGCATAAACTTAATGCCTGGCTAGTGGGTGCTGGTTAGAGACAACTTTAGCTCCATAAAAATGCACTGTGTTTTCATTTGTTAGGAGCACTATTAAATGCTATCTTAACTTAAACATTGCATTGGGCTCCCCTGTCAGTTTTACAAGCAGAAGTGTTTTTTCCTTAAGTTTTATTGCTGGAAATTTCTGTGAAAAACTTAATGAATTGATTTGGAACAGTTTCAGATCCGAATTGCTTTTCAAATTAATATAAAAAGACACTTAATTCCAAAATATTTTCTTCCAGTATTAGACCTATAACCCTCTAGAATCAAATTTTTATGGAAGTATGGTACTTGACAACAGAAACAGGCTAGGAAGAGGTGACCACTTATGCATTTAGTCTCCTAATGATAGCTGATATTCAAATGAAAGGTGAATAAAAACTGCCATCAGCCTCATCCTAAAGCTTCTCTTGGATCGCACAGAACTTGGACTTCTGCATCGCATCCAGCCTTTGGACTGTACAGAACTATGCAAATCAAAAATTCTATGTGAATGGCAAACACAGCTCAAAATGGATCAAAATAGTGGTAAAAGGAGGAGCCAAATACAGGAACTGGCCTCATTTTTCACTCTTCTTTCAACCACCTTCTAACCTCCAGCAGCCATGCTGTTTCCTCCAACCATCCCATTTTATTTATTTGCTTTTGCCATCTACGGAGACCCAGACATAAGCATTTTATGTGTCAAACATTCTGACTGGTACAATGGGAAAGGTGTGATCTAAAGATGTGGAAGTGGGGCAGCACTGTTCTGACCCAACTTCCTGCTCCACCTTGACACTTGTGCTCAGTGCCCCCATCCCCACTCACCTCCAAGGGCTCCAAGGGCTGTGCATGCCTGAACAAAACAGGGCAAAAGATGTGGTTTATGCAAGAGGCTTGCACCAGGCTATCTATAAAAGAAAGCGGGTCAGGCATTGTCACACTCTTTTCCCTTTCTCTTTCACTTTCTTTCTCACAGCCTCATCTCCAGACCCTCCAACACACCAGGACTAACACAGGATCTGAGGATTGGTGATATTCTTTGTACTCTCTCTCCCTTTTCTTTCTTTATTTCTCTCCCCCCTTGCTTTGCCTGGGCAAAACACGGCTGTCATATTCTACCTCCCATATTGAATTTTGTTGTGGGTGTAAGGAGCTTGTGGAAGTCTGTTGCGGCTTCTGGGCCAGCACCTTCACGTAGTTTGTTTGGCAAGCTGAGAACGTGATGAAATGTATGGGATAAAATTAAGGACTTGTTAGCCACCACATTTGTGGAAATGTATTGTAGGAATTTAAGGGCTTGTTAGCCAACAGCTCGAGACTAAACAGCGGGTTGGTTGCCAGAGTTAAAAACCCAAGAGTTCCCTGTCTTTGTTCAGCCTGATGAGAATTTACAATGAACACCATCCCTACTGTATTTAAAAATGTAAGTAGGAATCTTTATATGCTTATATACCACTTGCTCCCTCAGATCTGGTTTACATGGATAGGCCAATCTGCAAAAGAACCAGGTGGCATTCAGCTTGGGTTCTCCCACCAAACTCCGTCACAGGATTTGGCTTCCAAGCGGCACCAAGTCTTTTATTTACACAGGAAACGAGCGTCTCACCTTCCTTCCCTCAGAGAAGCCACCTCTCCCATACACAGTTCTTTTTATCTGTTTCTCCACTGGTTCCAGCCACGCTTATTATCCTGTGTGCATACCTTTACATCCTTTTATCTTTCTTTGCCAGTTAGTTTTTAAGCTCTATTCGGCAACTTCAGGGGAAGTCAAAATTTCTATTCTCTATGTAATTTATCACCCCTGAGGCCATTCCCAACACGAGACTGTACAGCCGGAGCAGAGCCCTTAGTGCCAGCGGTCAGAGAGCCCGGGGCTGCGTAAAGCAGAGCACATTCAGAGCAAGACTGTCTATTCTCCTCCAGACCGCTGCTAAATTAACGTTAATTATCGCTCTGCAGCCCTAAGCTACAGCCGGTTATTTTGGGGGACGCCACTCCCGCTGGCTGCAGCTCCCCACTGGGGCAGCCACTTCTCGTTCAGATACCGAGTGAAAGCCGCGCGCCAACCGCGGAGCTCACGTTCCAGGCCGCGCCGGCCGCTGTCAGGGGCGGCCCCTGCGGAGCGCACGCTGCGGGCAGCTGAGGGGCAGGGCCGTGCCACCGCCCCCGCCCCCGCCGCGGCC
>VZTI01002952.1:544483-597325 GCA_013397865.1 Struthidea cinerea | reverse complement strand
CTGCACTTTAGCCACAACAATCCCCTGCAGCACTACAGGCTGGGGACAGAGTGGCTGGAAAGTGGCCCAGCGGAAAAGGCCTGGATCAGCAATAGTGTGGCCAGCAGGACCAGGGCTGTGGTTGTCCCAATGTACTTGGCACTGGTGAGGCCATGCCTTGAGTCCTGTGTCCAGTTCTGGGCCCCTCGGTTCAGGAAGGACACTGAGGTGCCGGAGCATGTCCAGAGAAGGGCAATGGGGCTGGGGAAGGATCTGGAGCACAAGTCTGATGAGGCGCAGCTGAGGAAGCTGGGGGTGTTTAGCCTGGAGAAAAGGAGGCTGTTGGAGGATCTTATCTCTCTGTACAACTACCTGGAAGGAGGCTGTAGCCAGCTGGGAGTTGGCCTCTTCTCCCAGGCACCCAGCGACAGGACAAGAGGACACAGACTTAAGCTGCACCAGGGGAGGTTTATGTTGGACATTAGAAAGAAATTCTTCATGGAAAGAGTGGTTAGATACTGGAATGGGCTGCCCAGAGAGGTGTTGGAGTCATGTCTCTGGTTCTGTTTAAGGAAAGACTGGACATGGCACTTAGTGCCGTGGTCTTGTTGACAATGTGGTGTTCCGTCATAAATTGTACTCCATGATCTCAGAGGTCTTTTCCAACCTAATTGATTCTGTGATAAACACATTAAACACATTAACATAAATGTAGTAAACAGGGAACAGTGCCTGAAGACCAAATCTCACTGTGATCTGTGATATTTATGTGTCAAATAATAGAAGATTATTCTATCTGAAACTATAATCTGAGTATGTAGAGAAGGCAGCTGGGATCAGAGTGCAATCAAATATGTTTTATCGCTCCTTGTTTTTGTGGTCTCTCCTTTATGAGCTAGGTGTATCATGATTTTTTTTTTCTGCTGGAGCAGATGACAAATGGCAGTCACTTAACAAATACAAATAAGGGAATAATGTATACACCTACTCATGTATGAAATTCAGGCAAACATAATTGAGCATGCAATTAAGAAAAAAGAGTTTTTCCTGTAACAGCTTGATGGTCAAGGAGTTCCTGTGGAAGCTCATTTTGTTACTCTAGGTTTCAGATTATCAACATTATGTCAAGAATTTTGAGAAATCTTGTTTCCAGGTGGTTTTAGTGACTATAATGCAATTCTTGAATTCAGTTGCTGATTTCTTTAATTAGTATTTCCAAAAAAAGTGATCTGGTTTTTTTTTTGCTAGAGGCACAACCTGTAGAATTTAGACACAGTGCATGCTCAGTTCAGTTTACTGAAGGTGCATTGTTAATTGCTTTAGCCGTGCCTTTACTATTGTGAACAGGCAGCATTTTTCAGTTTCCCAAGTATATTGCTTTTTGAGCAGCCAGAGAAAAGGAAACCTGTAATCTGCAATATACACTCCTCAGATTTATGTGAGTCCTTGTTCTGTAGCTGATGCTACCTTAACAAACCCCTTTTTCTCCCAGCTGATTATGATTCTGCAGTGCTGAATTTTGAGTTTCTCTGCCCCAGCCTGACCTACTTGTTTGTCAGTTTCGTGGGTCTCTGTCTTGTCCTTCACTTTGAGGTCTCTTTGGATCCAGGGTTGTTATTTTCTGTATGCTCATGGAACACCAGAAACAATCTGTTTTGTGTGAGCTTTAATCTAAATGTAAAGAAATAATTTTGTTATTGCTTTAGCATCTGTTTGTTATGCATAGTTCTTTAGTGTCTGCAGGGGGAACAAGTAACAAATCCAAATACTTTGTTTCCTTTGAATAGCCTTGGGGATAAAGTTAGGTGTCAGACTGCAACCACAGAGTGATTTATGGCTCGCTACTTTAGCCTGGAGTGAATTAGCATTTAATCAGGTTGTTCTTTTAATTATCTTCCCTAGCAAAAAGTGATATGTGTAAGAAACATTCCACAGGGTGATAATCACCCACACTGGGTCTGTAATATCGATTTTATACTTGTGTAGCCTTGCATGCCACAAGAACATAGTATGCACTTTTGCTGCTGAATTTTCCTCTTAGGCCAGATTTGGGCTATCTGCACTGGTCATGAGAGGAGCTTTGAAAGTGTGTTGTCTGTAGTAATGAGCTGTCCTGGGATAAACTGCAATTCTGACATACAGCTCCTTCCACTACAGTAATCCCTTTGTGGAGTTGTCCCAAAAGGGTATTGCGGGGTGCTTGATTATATGCACATTGTTTGCTGCTAGAGAAGATTTTACTTATTCTTTTTTTTTAAGGTATAACTTAAAATGCCAATATTAGATGACGCAGATTTACTGATGCAGAAATGTGAAGTAGACATAAGGAAATGACTCATGCTCAGTTAGTACTCTTGGGGAAAAAGACCTTTTAAAAAACTTGTTAACTGAGATTATTCTGTCCCGTCTAACTCAAAATATTCTGTGACTGTGGTATTACTCTGAGTTAGAGCTTCATGTATATCATTGTACATGCAAGATGTATTTTGATTTATATTGATTTCCTTCTTTAGCTTAAATACTAAAAGTCAGTTCTTAGAGTGAGAAATTCCCATCATTGCTGTCTAAAATATGCTATACTGTGTGGGAGATGCAGGAATAGAGTAATCATCTCATTCCTGCATGATAGAGTCAGCTGAGAACCCTTTGTTACATGTGAAATGGTAGGATTGCCTTCCTGTTTCTTCATGCCTCATTTTCAGTGTGTTTACAGTAGAATTCATTTGCCATTGTTTCTCTGCACTGAATTTCATATGCCATTACTGTTATCTAAAATGAACTTTATGTGATGGCTGAAGGCTATTATTTTTTATGCTCATTTATAAGTATCTTTTAAAAAATTTTTGCAGCAATTCCATTTACTTGGAAAGACCAAACAAGACCATAGTTTATTAAAAAGCTGAACTCTCTTTTTTTGCAATTTCATATAAAATGTTAAGATATTTTTACTGATCTCTTGACAAAGAAGAAGAACGAGATCCTTGCGGGGTTATATGTCAATATATATTTTCTGATAATTAATTAAATGTTTACTTGGTATGTTGCTTATGTATAATGTCTGTTAGCTGTTTATATCAAAAACTAAGACCCAGTGTGTTATTTTAAATGTATTACAGATGAGCTGGAAAATGTACAGCAAAAGAAAATCTTTAAAGAGAATAAGGAAAACACACTACAGAGAGAAGAGCCATGTGCTGCCGATCCAGTAGACTCTCTAATGGCAGAAATGCCATTTGTGGACACAGATATTGAAGATGAATGTGCTAGTAAGTACATTAAACAGAAGTAATGTGAAAGCATAGACACATCATGCACTCAGTTCTTGGTCCTACCTGTTGGCACGGACATATGCGCCATGCACATGGAACAGTCTCCCTGCAAACAGGTTACAGTCCAGAGCCTATCTTATTAGCATTCAGTCCTGCAAATACTTGAGCATATTAAAAATTCACCCTTTTGTTACCCTGTGGAGCAATGAGTCACAGAATAAAGATGTTTCATATATCAATTCATGTTAATGTATGTGAGCTTCTCTGGTCATGGGTTTTGTGAACTGTCTTTCAATATGTGTATTCCCAGCATGGGGCTGGAAGTACACTTCTAATTGGACCATGGATGTTTGCAGCCTGGTCAGCTTATGGGTATGTATCAGGCCATGTGGTGGGAGAGGGTCTGTAAAGGCTCAAGGAAGTGAGCTGAGAGAAAAACAATTATGTGCAAAGGAAGAACTGAGGACACGCGCGTTTCTTTCACTACATCAGAAGGTGTCTCTGGGAAAGGAGGAGGTGGAGAGTAGATCTGACTGGGATGACATTTTCTTCTGGGCTGGGTTTGGTTCTTGTGCTATAGGTTGATCAGTCTTAGTCTGCTACAACTTTTTCCTTTAATAATCCTATGTATTACTATGTTTTATATTTCAAAATGCAGAATGCATGAGATTTTTGAAGCTTAATATTGGCCCTTTTGCTCTACAGTCACATCCATGTTCAAGTGTAGACAATTTGCAGGTCTGTTGTCCTGCCACAGTGGCTAAGGGAGGCTCAGTGGTTTGGAAGCTGCATGTCTGTCTGTGTTAGCAGCTTATAAACCCTGCTTAGAGGTGTAGGCTGTTAGTTCAGGTGTGATACTTCACTTGTATGGCTGCATTAGTTCAGGTCAGAGTTGGAATCCAGTCAGACAGTTCAGAGCACGGGCAGAGCAGGTGAGTGGGAAGACATGCTCCAGTCAGTTGACTGAAGTCCAGCTCCTGTTGGTGTGATATTAAGAGTATCTTTGTTTTAATATGTCTGTGTGCTGAAAGTAACTTTTTTTTTCTCTTCAGTGCATGCAACTTCTGAACTAAATATTAAGAAGAAAAGAAAGCGGACTACTGGAAGGGAAATTGAAGAAGGCATTGAGAGAAAGAAGAAAAAGAAGAAACAACATCAGCCAAATTATTTCATTTCTCTTCCAATTACTAATCCAAAGGTGATATTCTTTATTATACTAATTTGGTATAACCAGAATTACTTCAACAGCTGCATGTGTGTATAAGAACGGTGTTTGATATTGTGCAAAACAATTTTATTTTTCAGGTATTTTTAAAGAAACTTTAGCAGCCTATTCAATAAGTAACTCTGTGTTATGTAACATTTTTGTGAATAAAATTGCTTTTCTAGAAAAGACTGGAAGAAAATTACATTTTTATTCAGTTTGTCAGTCTTGTAGATGTCACGGAAGGTGGCTGAAATCTCCCCTCTGTAGTGTTATAGTATTGCTTATTTTGTTGTTCACATAGAATAAGCGGGAGAGACATTCCTGTTTAATTTAATGAGAAAATCTCTAGCAGTATTTTTAGCTTTCTTTATAGATACAATTTATATTCAGATTTGTTACTGTTTTAACTTGGCAGTTTGTAGTTTAGCATTTTCCTGTAAAATGGATCATCTTATTTAAAATTGAAACAACTGTTGTTTTAGTGAGATGTTGTTGAAAGGGGTTCAGGAAGTGCAAAGAGCTCTTTAAGAAAAAGCATTTTCTTGCAGTTACATGAGTTGTCTCATTTAGGCAGTAAATGAAAACGATTTCTTACATGCTGCAGGTTATCTCTGCTTTGTTATCTTTTGTGTCTGAAACAAGGGAAGTAGGTGCATTATGTTTAAAAGTTGAACCCAGAAGTTTAACACCATTTGCAAATTTAGTTTGTTTTTTTTTTTTTAATATCAGAAACTATCTCAGATTAATTTTAACTCATCCTACGTCTGTATTATCAATTCCCTGAAAAAGTAAAAGAAGATTAAGAAAATACCAAATGAAAATATACCAAAATAGGTTTGAAAATGACACTGCAGTCTTTGATTCTTCAAAACATAGTATATGAAGAAGAGATTGTAAAGGCTGGTTTTATAAGATACAGGGTAGCCTGATAGAAATACTGTAGGATATATTTTGTGACATCTTATTCTAAAATATCTTTTCTTCCAGTCTGTTCCATGATTTATTAAGTGCAAGAATAATGTAGGGGTTATATAATCTGATAATTGAGAATCTCTGCTCATGATTGTTTCTATGCCCAGGGATTGGTTGGGAAGGTCTTAAGTATGCTTGTTTTTTTATGTGTCATTTATTCAGTCATATCATTTATAGAGGTAAAGAAACAACTCTTTAAATTAAATCTCAGAGCATCTGGGAATTCCAGGACTTTGCTAGAAAGTTCTGTTTATGCTTGCCTTAGAGGTAGAGTTGTTTTGAAAGTAGAAAATACACATTGGAATTTGTATAGGCAATATTAGCCAACATTTAGACACCTGGTTTCTTGATAGCCAGAGTGAATCTGGTAATTGCTGGTAGTATTTCAGTTGGTAATGAGAGACCTTTATTTTTTGAAGATCTGATTTTATTCTAGTGAAGTATTGTAAGCATTAGTACTCTTTCTTTGTATTTTATGTAGTAATTTAAGCTTTACACAGAGGACATTTTGTAATAAAGGATATTTCTGAAACATTTAATTAACTGTTCCTCTTGGAAAATAAAAAGTTTCCTTGTTTTCATTTTAATTGTTTTGAATCTTCAGAAATGAAAAGTGTTGTTCCATTAAGTTTGAATTTATATCGAGCTTTGCATTATTACTTGTGCAAAAAGAGTTAAATGGATTATGATCATTGTATACTTTTCTCTATGTTTGGGGTTTTAGTTTTTTTTTTTTAAGTTATGACTTACATGATGTGTTACCACTTGGTAGGTTAGCCTTTCAGGGTTCTCCAGTCCTGACTGCAATTACTATTGAACTGTAAAATCTTTAAAGCTTTATGTTTACTTACTAGTAGTATCCTTGCAATAAGCGAAACTGTGTTATTCTATTACTCTTCAGAATAATGTATTTCAAGTAATGGGAGAGGAGATCATGAATCAGTAGTTGAGGCCTTTTTTTTGAGCATTTTTAAAAAAATTCAGAGGGAGGAATTGTTAAGTGTGATCTGCCTTGAAACAGTTTTTTAAATTAAGTTAGGACATCTCAAGTAAAAATCAATAGCATGATAGCACTTGAAATGTAAAATAATACTTTGTAAGGTAATGTAAATAACAGGTTAAATAGCAATTTAAAGTTTTTATTTATGTGGTGGGTCATATCTTGTTATACAGTGTTGGAAGAGTCCTATTTTGCTTAATTAAGATAGTACACTCAAATGTTAATCGCACCGTAGATTTATTGGAGAAAACAGAACAAATCTGAAGTTGTGACAGGCATTGTGATGGCACACCTGTTCAACAGGTGTGTTGTGTTACATTTTGATCACATAAGTCCAGGGAAAACATCTTAAAAACAAATTTCTGAAATTTAGAAAAAAAAAAACTTAATTGAAAATGTTTTTTTTTTCTTTCCAAATAATGTTGATTGTGTAGAGCATTGTCATTCAGCCAGAAAGAGAGAACATGCTCAGCCTTCTTTTTATTTTACCTGTATCCAAAAGGCAGGCTTTTTCATACTTTCTTGGTGGATTCAGCCATAACTTTTCTCTGGAACTGCTAACTGGTTGTCTTTGGACTTAACCCTGTTCCAATGCCATATTATTTGTTAGGTTTTTAACTTGGTTTCTTAATGGAGTTTATAAAGCTATGAGTCTGTCCATTGAGGTTTTTTGGGTCTTGAACCCGCTGTGGGTTTTCAACCTGTTGTCCAGTTTTGGACAGAAAAATTGACATCTCAGAGGTATTAATTTCCTACAGTTTTTGTGCCATTGGCACTTGTGTAACAGAGCGAGCCTTGAGAGAACATGCTTGTATGTAAGTACTACTGAAGGGACCTATAGGGGTATGGGGATGTGGGGTTTTGGCTGCTAAACTAAATGCTGACTAATATTGATCTCTTTCAGAGCTAGGATGGTTTTTACTGCTATGATAACACAGTCCAACATCTGTCTTCTGTACTCTGAAGGGCTTGTGCACTTACATTTATATTTTTTCCTTTGCCAGCTCATAGGTGCAAATTAAATTTAGAAGCGATAGTTGAAAATGGAATAAAATTTTAATTAGTGTGACAGTTATTTAATTTTTGAATTTTGTTTCTTTTTTTTGCTTTAGCTTATAAACTTAAATAATTATTCAGTCAATACATTGTAATTAGCAGGGATCACGTTTACCAGTTTTTTGCTTAAATATCGGTTAAATTTCTCCTGTATCTGAGACAATGAAACTTATTTATCCAGGATAAAGTCAATTCTGACATATGAAGGCAGATAGTCTTATTACAACATGATTTGTGATAAAATGTTGGTGGAATTTTCTTCATATGTCCTACACTACTTAAGACACTTGTGGTTTTGCAAATACCATATCACCTTTTCTGGCAAGTAGCTTTTACCTTCCCTCCTCCTCCCTACGCCTCCTAGAATTGGTTCCTTTGAGTTATAATTTAGTTATGTTTATATGGCACTACTAGATATCTATGGCTCATTAGGTAAAACTTCTGCATGGCAAAACTCTTCTTAAGAAATTCAGTCAGAAAAATACTGAACAGTCCCATTAGATTGTGTTTTTTTTTCCAGGAAATTTATGTGTTCCTTATGATTAACAGAGCTACCAAAATCTATCAATGTTTTTTTTATACCTAAGAGCTACTTGTACTTATCTTACAAAAGCCAAATCTGTACAGTACATTTGTGAAGTATTCACCACTGAATTTCAAATAAGTAAACTACAAAAAAAATGAGATTGAACTTTTCAACATGCTTCTTTTAGACTCTATACACCAGAGATGATTTGTCTGGAATGTCTTTGCTCACGGGGCTTTAAGAAGTAAATCATTTTGTCAGATGGTCAAGTTTATTGGATTTGATTTAATTTCCACTAACATACTCAAAAACTGTTGCAGGTTTTTGGTGTTTTGTTTTATAAATTGCTACAATACAACTAGCATAATGTCAAGCACAGTAAACATTTTGGATACAATTTATAGAGCATGTATAACCATATAAATAATTTTCAATGAAAAAAATGTAATTCCAGTATTTTTAAAGGGAAAGACTGATGAAGTTAGAACTGTATACGTGTTGTAAGGAAATTTGTCTAAATACATTTGAAGGGAGTATGTAAATTATATCTGTCTATTGGACAATATAATCAGAATTGCAAATCAGATATCTTTACGAATTATTTACTGAATATTCTGGTTTTGTATGTTCCGAGTCCTGCAAAGATCAATTTTTCCAGTCATGTCTCTGTGCATAGCAAGATAAAAATTTAGCAGAGTGGGCAGAGAAATTCCTTGAAGAAGCCTTTTATTGGTATTACTGGCAGTGTAAAATTGGATGGTCTTAATCTGCTTCAGGAGTTTATGATCCTTATGGAAGGAAACTCCCATTAAGATGTGATGGGGAGTGTCCAGTGATTTATTAATCACTCCATTTGTACCCAGTTTGGGTTCACTCGGGTCAATTAGCACAGCTTTGTCGGAGGATAAAACTTTTTTCTGCTGGAATGGTTTTTACATAAACATTTGTTTTTAGTTTGTGTGCTTTCTTGTTCACTTGCATGATGGGATACAGTAGTGGCTAACTGTTGTTTCTGTGTCTTTCTTCCCAGATTACTGGCAGTATTCAGGCTGTCCAAGATGCAATAATACAAAAGGATCAAAGGCTTTCCAAAGCAATGGTTCGCTCTGGCTCATTGCACGTCACCATGTTAGTGATGCATTTATCCAGTGAAGAAGAAATTAGCGTGTAGGTATTTAGTGTAAATTAAGTATATACTAGTATTTTTGTTTGATGTGTTCATAAAAAGACTAGAAGGGATAACTGACACTTTTTTGTGCAATGCACAGCCCTAATTTACTAGGGTTATTGAACGTTTAATTAATGTTGTTTTTAAAATGATAATATTAGCCATTTTCATAACTTCTGGTATGTCATAAGCTCTGAACAAAGTATGTGTTTTTCCCTTGCATTTTTCCTACTGTGTGCTGAACTTGCATGCACAGATCTTGTGTTTGCTGAAGTAATTCTTTTAAAACAATGTTTTGATATAGAGGACAGGGGAATTAAAAATCTGTTAAAGTGCAGATTGCTCGTAAGAAGGTAAGAATCCAAGATAGAATGTAGGAACCATTTGGTAGTCAAGGGCATGCTTCTAATAAGTAGAAGTATTTTGGCTGAAAGCATTTGACACACCTAAAGATAATGAATGATCAGTATATCTAAATCAGTTACCTTGTTTTTACACACTTGTTTTCTTTGAATGCTATATCCTTGAGACCTCTATACTCTTCCCTGTCCTGTGAAGATACAAATTTGGCAGCATCTTCATCTCCAACAGTCTGATCTAAGGGGAGAGAAACAGCCAGGAACAGAGAATAAAAAGGCAAGCAAAGGATACTAGATCTGGTAGATTCCCTCCCCTCTCCAAGTGCCTTTAGTTCCCTGGAGTAAGCACAGAACTTTCTTCCTGCCTGGTTGATGAGCAAACTGTGATAGCACCTGTAAATTGGTGAGAACAACCACCAGCTGTTTATGTAAGATTTTTTTGGAAAGGGTTTGAAAATACAAACTTTTAAAAAAGGGAATGTGGGATGATACCTCGAAGCATATGTGCCTCCTCATGAGTGTTTTTTAGAGTCCAAAACTGTATACCAAAACAAATATTTTTAAATTCAGAATATTCTGCTGCTCTGTGAGCCCCTTCTCAGCTATCACTGTCTGAATTCCACCTAAGCACTAACTTACAGAGTTCTTCTCTGCCTCTCCCAGCAGAACTCTACAGTCCAGGCACTCAGGACTGTCCTCTAGTCAGCAGCAGCTTCCTCAGAGATTCACCCCTTCCCTGGCCAGATGCCTCCTGTAGGTTTCTAGCTCAGCTATCCTCAGGTATTCTAGATTGCATGTTCTTTTAAATGGATTTTTTAAAAAAAATTTCATAACTGATGGTTTTTGTTTAATCTTTTGTGAGAACTCAAAGAGTAAAATGCTGAATTTTACTTTTTCTTGCTTCACCAATTTTTAATGGAAAGAAACCAAGATCCAGGCTGGCGAAAGAACCTGTGTGTAATGTAGGGGGAGAATAATCCCTCAAACAAAGTGCAGCTAGTCAGCTGGGTATCTGAGATTGCACAGATCCTTAAGTTTGGATCCATTAAGTTACTTAGATATCTACAGTTTTTCAACTGTGTTTGCACAATAGTGCCTCTGTCTATACAGAAATGAAATGTGTTGAATGCTATTTGAAGTCAAATGCGTGATAAGAATGTGCTAAACATAACATTCAATTCAGCACAAAGCCCTTTGTGTGGTATTTTAGTACATACAGCTTTCACCCTGAAAATGGAAGATCTGTATTCTAGGCCGCTCTTTCTAAGGGAATCCAGACCTGCAATTCCCATGCGAGTTTCCTAACTGATTGACTGTGGTCTAGCCTTCATGAACACACTATACATGTCTTTTTGTAGGACTGTATGAAATCAAGAATGTGAGATTTTGAAACTAGAAAGACAGCAATCAAGAGTCATGGCAGCACTCCCTTCAAGCCAGGAAGTTCCACTCTATGCTAACTGTATGCATAGTCGTGGGATCAGGTGTTAGAAATCAGGATGCCTGCCTTCGCAGTAAATGCCTAATTATGAGATTATAGTGTCAAGTTTTTCTTCCTAGTTTTCTGTCAAAGACTCTGTGAATCTCACCTTTTCATTACAAATAACAGAACTGAAAGAATTGAGTTTGGCTTTTTTTGTGAGATTGCTTTTTCTAACAAGTAGTCAAAATTAAAACTCAGAAATTTCTAAAAAGAAACTTAATGAATTTTAAGTGCTACAATATTTACATTACAGCAATATAGAAAGAAAACAGTCACTGTTTCTGTAATTTCAGCTTGTATTCACTTAGAATATGCTGTTTAATTTCTTTTTTTTATTTCCTTCTTCCACTTTAGATCAAAGTGCTTGTAAACTTTTTGGGTATCTCTGTGGATTTGTTGCACTGCGTGTAATTACTAGTTGGCATTGTAAATACTATTTGGTATGGAATAACAAAAAAATGCCACTGTTGTGTTTTTTGCTATTGACTTCACTGGAAATGTTTGTCCTTGTGCATTATTCTTACAAAGCAATTGTTAGACGTTATAAAGTGGTTGATAGAATACAAAAGACAAGATAGCTAGAGTGAGATGACACCTATTTTTCTACATATTTTAGTGTTTGCAAGATTTTATATAAAAGAAAAAGTAGAACTAAATCTTCGATGCCACAGTGCTGAACTGAAAGCACATTGCACTGTGTGGATTGACCTTTCATGCAACTCATTGGGTAGACTTGGGCTGGTCAGTGAGCTCTGCAGCAGACCCTGCAGCATGGAAATACAAATCTTTGTTCAGCTGAGGAACAGAGCTTTCCATGACTTTCTGTGGACTAGTTCTCATATATAAAAAATCCAGAGATGGCTTTTAAATACGTGCATGAATCACCACTTTAAAGCCTTCTGCAAGCTTTAACTTAATTTGATGCAGTGTATTTGAAATATCTGTACTTGTTTTGGACCAATTTTTAGGTTCATGTTGGTAAATAAATCTATGCCTGCTTACATGTGAAGTAATCTGACAGGCAGAACCAGTATTAGATGGTGTTTTTGAATGGTCTTGAAGTACACCACATAGGGAAGACACAGGAACGGGCTTGTCCCACAGTGATAAGAGGGTAGGTAAGTGACAGAGACTATGCTTAAAGGAAAATATCTTTGCCAAGGAACAAGTAATGGCATTGTTGTTTAAAATGGTTATAAAGGAGCTAAAGTACTTCTAGTTTATAGATTAAAGCCTTCTAAAAAGACCACAGGAGGGCTCTATCAATGAAGGATATTTTGTCATGTAATCAACCTTCATGTGTTTCTTAACTTGGCGTAGGTTCCAGTTAATGCGTAGTTCACATCAAGAGTCCACCTTGTTAAACACAATGGAAATGTGTAGAGATTCTTGTAATCGTATAGGCTTCAGTGAAATCATTTAACCTACTGCAGAAATCATGGTGATTGCTTTCATCCAGCTAGGACAGAAAAAGTAAAAATGCCTCTTTTCAGCGTTTTTAACCTATTACTGCCATCTAGCGTTTATAAAGTCTGCATCGGTTTGGGGAAAAGATTAAATTCAGGTTCGTTGAATAGAATTAAAACTGTGAGGTGTGAGACATCTTTTAGAAAACACTGGGAATGTTTATGTGGTTTTTGTTTAGCATTTGAATCAATTTAAGTGCAGGTCAAAACAATTATTTGATGTAATTGTACATACACTTGATGTGGCTAGTTAAGATGACGATTAAAAGGTTACCAAGCTTGTACCCTGTTATTGCAGTTATTGTGTACATGCCTCTTAGCTCTTACAGAAAGTAGGCATAAATTAAGATAGTACCTCTTTTAATAACAGTTCTCCATGAGCTTAATTGTAATTTCCATGTAATTTTATCGTCATATATGTAATGTCACTTACATCTGTTTATAATTTAACTAACACTCTATGAAGCAGAATCATAGTTCAATTGACCTATCAGGAGATGAAAAAAGTTAATTAATTTAAGAATGGAAAACTAAATACTTCTGAGTAATCATCTTATTTAAATGGGATGCACAAAGTAATAGGGACACTGTCATCTTAGTATCTGGATACCTTGAGGACCGAGATAAACTCTTTGAGGAATTACACCCACTGATAAGTCTGCCTTATTGTTTGTATGGTTTTACAGCACAGTGTATGAACCACTTTACCTTTATAAAAAGGTGGTGGTAATAATAATAACAACAACAACTGTATTGATAGGAAGTAGTGCAAAAGTACCATAGTAGATAATAAATTGATACTAAAAAACCTTTGTTACATTTATTGACATAATGATTAATAGCAATATTAACAGCAGAAATATATTTGACATTGATATTTTCTTTCCTCTTGACAGAGCAGTTGGTGCTCTTTCAGACAGCAAGGTTTTTGTAGACGATCTCCTGAAAGGAAAAAGAGTGGATTTGTCTTTTCAAGGAATTGATCACTTCAGAAATCAAGTTGGATTTGTGAATTTGGCAGAAAATGATCATACAACACTACTTAAGGAAATAGCAGGTACAACTTGTCAATCTAGTTTAAGTGTTTTAAAGACTTCTTGACAACCTAAATGAGAATGGAGCACAGGAGATCATGGGTGCTAATTTAGTCAATATTAATTTACCTTTAACAACTGTAAATGCTACATAATTAATTTCCTAGCCTACTTTACATAGTTCAAAAGGATGTTAATGAATTACAGACAGTACTGTTCTCTGATAACTTTTTATTTAGTATATGTAAAAAACATAGTGCAAATTTGTAAATGGGATGTAAAGACTCCATGCTACCTTGTTTTGGTCCTATTTTTATCTGCCTATGAGTCTATACTTAAACTATGTTGTTTACAGATATTTAATACAAATTCTCAAAGAACAGTACTGTCTGTAATTCATTGGTGTCCTTTAAAACTATCCCGGCAATTCCAACTATTCCTTGGAAAGACTCTTTAAAAGAGTTTTTCAGTATTGATGAATTATCTTTTGTGCTCTGAGGAATGTGAGGTCACACCATTTTTTAATAGTGCAATAACCCATATAGGACATTTTGCAGAGTAGCAAAGACTTCTGCTGTCATGCTACCTCTTTGCAGTCCAGTACAGAGGGAAAAATTGAAAAGATCTTTATTAATACAGTGTTTTCTTTAGCAATTAATTAGTTTCATTTCTGAAGTGCAGCTGGTTTGACTTTTTACAAAGACCTCAGTTTAATTTATTAAGGAATCACTGTTTTGCTACTTCAAGATTATGTATGGCTTCTGCTGTGTTCTAAGGTGAATTTTGATTTCATGTGTTATTTTGTGTTGGACATGAATGAAGGAGAAATATTGATAACACAGGCAATAGAAAACAGATGAAGTTAAATTAGCTTCTAAATGGTAGGACACCATTTAGTTCCATAAATAATATAGAAAAAGTTTTGATAATATTAACATCTGAATGTGGTCATTGCATGTCTGCTAATACCAGTGTAAATGTAGGGTTGCCAGAGACAAAAGTCCAGGAAAAGCAGAGCTAATGTGAATCTTCTGTTTGTTCTGATTTGCTAGTTACTTCCCAAAAATCCATTAAAAGACATTAGCATCATTTAATTATCTACCAGGAATAGTGCTAAACTGTTCTGACAGAGGTTTGAGGAGTATTTTAATAACTCTTTGTCAAAGCCTTTTTAGAAATCATGCGCTTACAGTGACATATACACTTACAGGACTTTTTAGAAAACTCTTTTTTTTTATGCTTTGCTACCCCACAGAATATTTGAAGGACTGTTGGGGTTTAGTCCCGGCTGGCAGTTCAGCCCTGCACAGCCACTCGCTCTTCCCCAGCCATTTGGGGGAGAGAATCAGAAGAGTAAAAGTGAGAAAACTCGTGGGTTGACATAAAGACAGTTTAATAGGGAAAGCAAAAGCCGTGCACTCAAGTAGAGCAAAACAAGGAATTCATTCACCACTTCCCATGGGCAGGCACATATTCAGCCGTCTCCAGGAAAGCAGGGCTCCATCAAGCCTAAGAGTGACTTGGGAAGACAAATGCCATCCTCCTTCTCTCCCCAGCTCTATATATGCTGAGGATGATGCCATACGGTATTGGAATCTCTGTGGTCACATGGGGTCAGCTGTCCCGGCTATGTCCCCTCCCAGCTCCTTGTGCACCTCTTGCCTTCTTGCTGGAGGGCCTTGGCTCTGTGCAAGCGCTGCTCAGGAGTAACTAAAACATACCGGAACTATGAACCTTCTGTTCAGCACAAATCCAAAAAATAACCCTATACTAGCTACTATGAAGAAAATTACCCCAGCCAAAACCAGCACAAGTACTAAGTGTATTTGGAAAAGGTAATGAATTGCTTGGTTTTAATCTTTATTTTGATAACTATATTGTAAATGCTGCTTGAAGCTGATAAAAGTGAATAAGTGAATCCTGTTTGTTACCTGCAGGATTTGCAGATTTTTGATTTTCTGGATTAATGATGCGTGTTATGGCCTGACCATGAGAGGGAGCTTGTATTTCATGAACAGAAAAGTTACTCTTCTGTTTATACATACAGATATTTCATTTCCTTTTGGTCCTTTGTTTTTAAGAAATGTTGATTTGTTGGCTTAAATATTTTAATACAGTTAGGACTGCACTGTAGTACAACAGTCAGGCTGACATGCAGTACAACTAACTTACTAATTTTCTCTAACTTTAGTTGTGTAAAAATGACATTTAGTCTAATCTCTCTGAATTGATTTCCTAACAGTCCACACGAGAGAGAGAGAGAAATGGAAAGTGAGTCATACTGCCCATCTTCTTCTCTAGATACATTACAGCTTTACTCAAGCATAAACTTACGTTGCCACCATACCAAAGCAATCTGACTCCTTTGTGCAGCCGCATGATGAATTCAGCTGTGGTAAAATTAACATTTTTACCTTTGCCAGCTAATTTTTAGCCTATTCAGTTTGCCCATGCAGTTTAGTGTATAGCTACATAACTGTTGGCATGAAAGATAGGAGCAGTGGCAGGCATGGGGCTGGAGAGGACCAGTCTATTTTGACAAGGATGACAGTTTATGAGCTCCTTTAGAGATTGTGAAACCACACATTTAGCATCCATTTGAGGGTGAATTACATTGCCCTCACTTCAAACAGCCTAGGGAAATAGTTTAATTCAGTTAATTTAGTTCACTTTAGTTACAGATGGCTGAAGCTATGATAAATGAATTTTGCCTCTTGTCAGCTGTTCTTAGGTCATTTCACGATGAAAAAATTGGAAACTCAAAGGTATTGTAATTTTCCATTAGAACAACTGATTTGTACAAAGCGAACAAAAAGGTCCAAATAGTCCAAATTGCTGTTGTTTAGTTAGATGGGACTGGAAGTATGATTCTCTGAAATCATACTGAAAACAAGGGCAGCAAATGCTTTTAGAGCTTAATCTACATTCTCTCTGTTCTGATAAATAGCTCATTAAAATGAAGCAATATGCTTATTGTGGTTTAAAAGAAGGTACTCTCACCCACTTCTTTTCATGATCATAACAAATTTATAGGAAGTATTAGAATGGATTGAAGCCAGTAAACAAGCAAGTTTTATTAGGAAGTTCTGCTTATGCTTCTATTTCAGTTTAGGACTTTGCCTTCACATTGTCACTGTCTTGTAAGGCTTACCTTATGTACTGATGTGCACAGAGTAGGTATTGCTTGGCCCAGCTGCTCCATGGATCCTTCTTTATGAACGAACTCATCTTTCTTCTGTATGTGTATGTGGTGATGGAGAGAAACAGAACAACCCACACATACTCCTGATGAGTGCTTGAAATAACAGCATGGCTCACTGATACATGGCAGTGGTCTGGGACAGTGACAGCTTGCTGTAGAAAAGCCTAACTAATACATAACCAAGGAGCAGTGGAGGAAATATTGGGAAATTGGCTTGACTCTAGCTTACCTGTTGGCCCATCCCTTAAAAAACCCTAAGAACTTAATAATTTTAATGTGGCTTAACATGGCAGTTCTAATTGTAAATTATGTATGCTCAGCTTTTCTTCATTTCCAAGTGTAAAGTAAAAAAAAAATTCAGTAAAAAGACAGAATACTCTTTGTAAATTATAAACTTTTTAATTGAAGGAACTTGGTTGTGAGACAAGCACAAATTAATAGTCTGGAAGTAAACATATATACATAGCAGGTTTCTGTATCTAATGAAATATTGGAAAGAAGATGGCCATTTGTATTACAGAATATGGCTCCATATGCAGTTTTACTATCAATTGTTCTGTGTTGATCTAGCTGTTGAATTTTTGATCTTTTCCCACGTAAAGTGGCTCTGAGTAAGCTTCATATATCACATTTCCATTCTAATTATAGGGAAAGAGTTGTCTAATGGATTCAGCTGCATCCAATGTAAGAGGCAGATGACATTCAGTAATTTTGACATTATAAAAATGAGGTACAAAATGATATTACAGAGTACTTCAAACTGCATGAAAGGCAGTCTGAAAGCTGTCCAAAAATTTGTTCCAGGAAGTCATTGAGCTTGTAAAAATAGCTTTAACATTTCTAGCGTATACTTTGAAGCTGCAAACATCAGTCAGCCTGAGGCTAATAAAGGAAAACATAGATTTTGTTTGATTTTTCAGTCTAAGTAGTAATGATAATGTCTGGAGGAAGAATGGAGGGTACTCATTTGTCAAGACCCTTGGGCATTGTCTATTTTTCTCATCACTGGCCTCTAAATTTCTTTCACTTTAGGCAATCCCCATCATAAACTTTAACTTTTGTGTATCTGCCAGTCGACAAATCCACTTTTATGCTGTCTCACAAGCCTAGAACTTTCTCTTGCCCACAGCATCCATGTATCCTTCCCAGTTTCTGTTAAATCCCTTCTTGTAGCCACTTCTTCAAAGAGTTTCATGGATATTAATAGCATTACATTACTTGTAACCTTACTGTGCTCTCAGGAAAACATTTCTCTTTATTTTTTTCCCCCCCGCTTACTCAAATTTCTTTCTATTTTCATTCGTTTTGAAGAAGGAAACATTGTGTTAATTATGTTCATAAGTTACCTTAACCAGTAAAATGTCACACTTTCTGTACATATCAAATTCTACAGAACTGGGGCTATCTGTAGTCCCAGCAAGCCCAGTGTCTTGAGCCTGTGATGTTTAATATGTCTATGCCACGACAAAGCTGTGTGAGAAGCCTGATGCCCATGAGAACGTGTGTAGACACACACCTACGCACACGTAAATCTGTTAAATTTAAAACTGCAGTCTCTCTCTGTGTACTTCTCTCCTCTGACCCAGGTCTTCACTGGTATTTTTGATTAGAATTGCCAGGTATGAAAGAGGAGTTTGGAAAGATAAATAGAACACATATTGAACAAAGCTATTTAGCACAAAACAAAGACAGGCAGGGCTGCGGTTGCTGTTCAGCAGTGTAAAGTGTAGGTGCCCCGCTGTCCCACCCAATTCCCACACAGTCCCACACGATCACTGTGTGGTCGCTCTGCCCTAAGGAGATCCCTGGGCTCATAGTCACCTCTGTGATCAGAGGCACATTGGCAAACCTCTACTCTGATACTAAGCTTTTACTGGAGTTAAGAGGGGACACTTGGAGAGGTGCAAATCTTCATCAGCACAGATCCTAATTGCAGAATGTGCGATAAGACTGCATGGCCTCAGATGTGATGGTGGAAAAAAAATGGAGTTTTCAGAGGGGCAAAAAAAAGACTACTATGCACAAGACTGAGTCAGAACATCACATGGTAGCGTAAACCTGGGTCTGATAAGATTTACCCCTTGCTGGAACATCAACGTCAATGGGTCCCCAAATTGTGCTGTTCAGAGAGCAGGTACAGGAGCCAGAAAGCTTAGTGGGGATTCAATGTAAATTTAAAAATGTCTGCCACAGACAAAATTTAAAATAATAAAAGTAGGTCAGCTGTACTTGCGTTGTTTGCTTCCCAGTGTGATGCTGTCTCTTCCAGGTGGGAGAAAAAGGACTGTTGAACTATCAAGCAAAAAAAAATATTTAAATGAACACACATTGTTAAGGGCTGATTAAATTTATGTGATAGGATTGATAATTTTTCCCCTATTTTGATTTTAGTTTGTTTGTATGAGTCAGCAAGACGTACACCTAGTGAAAAACTGGAAGTTGTACTTGCAAAGAAAAAAAAGGTTTTGCAGTTTTGCAGTTTTTCAGTAATAGAAATACTCTATTTTCCAGTATTATTTTTACCACAGGCTTTTTCAATTTTATCTAAACCACTTTTTGAACAGAAATTTTTCATGTTGAAAGTATTTAATCTAAAAAAACCATGGAACATAATTCAAAAGTTACACTGAAACTTGTTTCCAGGAAATTAAACATTACATTGGGTAGATGAGTTGGGAAATAGTAAACTAGGTCAGTGTTGTAGAGTTGCTTTGGCCTGGACTGTAAACAGATAAAAGTGTACATTAAAAGTAGGAAATTAGCTTAGAAGGCAAAAGTGCAGCTTTAAAACCCAAAGAAAAATCATCAGCATACCTGATATGTTCTCTAATGCTGGCATGTAAATCCAGCGCCCAAACTTGGAGCTTTCACTTCCAAATTTCCTCTGTTCCAATAGGGAGATTACCCAAATACAGATAATAGAATTCACCACGGAACAGTGTTTTTGAATAGAGAATTCTTTTATATACTCAAGAGTTCTCCTGAAGTTTCCCACATTTCCAGTGAGAATGACTCCTGAACAGTGCTAATGTTGAGTTCCTATTTTGACAGCAAAATCAGACAGCATGAACAGCTTTCTAATTGCCATTATTTAACTGATATTAACTGCAAATATAGGACCATTTTCACATGAAATAATATATACCTCTGAAGAAATAATATGTGCCTTTGAAATTAAGTAGAAATCTCCCTGCCTTTTGGTACTCATCTTGTTTCTTTCATGTGAAGGAGCCATGACTAAAATTACATTTGAAAGCACATTTTAAGCATTATATTATCTAATATCTTTCTACTTACACACTTTTCTCCTCCCATCAGAGACTATGAAGATGATATTTCAAGAAAAAGGGATCATGACAGGAGACGAAAGAGCTTTTAAACCACATCTGACCTTCATGAAGTTGTCAAAATCAACAGAGCTACATAAGCAGGTGAGCTCACATTTCACACAGCTCAGCAGCAATCTACAAAGTTTAATTTGGAGATGGACGAAGTGTTGTTTATGCTATAGCATCATACTTTCTACTTTGTAACCAGCTGAAGAGGTAAGACTTTAAAATACTTGGTTTTTTAAGAAATAATTAATGTATCTACTGTATAAACAGTAGTCCTGTATTGTAATTTACCACTCTTGATATTCTCGGTGCAGTAATATCATGGTCTGTTTTCTGTTGGGAAATTAGACAAGACCAAAGGATAAAAGTTCTTGTTCAGAGTTACAGAATTCCCATTAGCCTGTAGATTGTATGCATGCGGTTTGTCTGCAGAGTTTTGTTACTGTATAGGGGAAAATGAGCAAATAAACAGTGGAATTTCTGTTTGGATTATGCATAGTAGGCAGACTGTTAGTTCCCTCTACTGAATATACTTTGGTGAATTTCAGAGTAATGAGGAAAAACTATATTAATATATATACAAAATATATTAATATATCTTCTATATTCTCTCTTGCAGGTAGTTATTTCTTGCCTATTTATTAGTTTTTTTGACAAAATACACAAATGCATGAAAATAGGATATAACTGTGATTAATATACATAGAAGCAATACTAGTGTACCTATTTTTTATTTCATACTAATTAGTTAAGGTACTAATAAATACCTTAATACAAGGTGTATGTCCATATATTTTTTTTTACTGACATAGTATATAATGTTTTATGTGATCCTTTAACATTGACTAGGAAAATAACTTTCAGAAAAAAAAATTTAAATAAGAATTAAAGTACATAATACTAATCTTTTAAGTTGATTTTTTCCTCAATAGTGGGCATTAAAAAATACTTTAAAATTTAATTAGAAATATCTCTAAAAATGCTGAAGGTGCACATTTTAATTAAGTAGTATTTTGAAATCAGTAAAAAGAAGGTAGTGAGATTTGAGATACATCAAGAAAATTCGAGGGTATGCATACTTGCTCTAAAACAGAAATAAGGACTTATCCACAGGATGCAGGTGGTATATGATAGATATTAAATTTGTAAACTCACAGAAGCTTTTGCTTGTATTGACAGTTGGGTTTTAAAATGCTAAATTTAAAAATCCATAGATCTTCTAGAATATCAGTGATTCAGTGATTTAACTGGTTAAAACATCTGAGACAATCAGGGTGGGGTTTTTTGCTATTCTGTTTTTTTATTGGTTTTGGCTGGTTGTTTCATTTACATTTATCTACCTTCCATGAAATATTAGCCAGGATCCATCCTTTCTGTGTTCTGATATTCACTGCTGCTGACAGAACCAGGTCAATGTCATTCCAAATCATCTTCCTGAACCCTCCATAATGCTGGATAATGCATATGATCTACTGTATAGAAAGATACTATGTATTAAAAATCTGTACATTTTCCTCTGTCAATTCAGTGTCAGGCATAAGCATCAGTCTTTACTATAATTTTTTCTTTTCTTGTGTTCATGCATTTAGTTAGATAGTTTCATGCATTTAGAGAAAACTGTAAATAAAAATATGTATCATAAAAGGAATAATTATTTTGCAGTACATTTTAATACAATGTGTAATTGCATTTTTAGATCATACAACAGTATAAAAAACAAGAAAAGCGAACTGGAAGAAGGTTACATGAGCAAGCTTCTAAAAGAACAAATAGTACTAAAGTGGTTGAGTACCGTTCTCAGCCATGGCTTTATAACTATATTAATTTAATTTTTAAATGTAAGCTTCCTTATTTCAAACAATATTTTGTCTAGTCACCCTCCTCTCAGTGACATCTAAATTCCACCAAAGTTATATTTTGGGGAAAAAAAATCTGTTTTTTAAACCTTAATCTAACTGCAGGCATTTTGAAATGCATATATTCTGAAGAGATTTTAACTTTCCCAAAGTTAAAAATTATATTTACAAAGCGAAGAGTGTGAGAATTCAGAACTAGTAAAGATCTCAAGAAATCAGTTTTTCACTTTGAAGGCACATCATTAAGCTAAAAATGGTAAATCTAAAAGACTTGGAAACAGATATTAATAAAGGATAAAAGTGTGAAATAAAGTGGATTAGGGAAGAGCTATCTGGTTTACTGTACCCCCTTCAGCTCCTCAGATTAAAGGATTTATTTACCTACTCAGAAGTGAGACCAACTCACTTTTCATGCTTAGTTGGACATTTCTCAGATCAGATGTGCCACTGAAAACTTCCCCAAAATCAGGAGGTATAGTGTGCTTCTAGATGTCCTTGTGGAAGGAGACAAAGGGATATGATTTACTTGCACATGTTTAACAATTTCCAAAATTTTTTGAATGATGATCTTGGGTTAGTATAGTTATCTTCTATGCAAAGAACCTAATGAAGCACAATAAAAGAAGCAACTGACGTATTGCATTTGAAGATAATGTTTCTATTCCTGCTTCCCTCATTTGCCTGCTAAGTTGCCACCAGTCAGTCACAATCCCTGTGTTTTTCATTTGTCCAGATTCCTGTTTATTTCAGGGTGTGTTGAGAGGCACACTTCATAAATGCTGTATGACGTTTGGAGATCCTTTGATACCTAGTACTGCCAGAACTGCAAGTACTGTGAAATGAATTTCATAAGAAGATGATTGACAGCTAAACTGCTCTGATGGCATCTGCTTAATTAGTGCAGAGTATATCCCTAGCCTAGACAGTGGTTGACAATAAAAAAAGCCCAAAATATAGATTTTTGTATATTGTATTCTTTTGTACGATGTATCTTTACGATGTTGTATGTATAGTTGGTAAAAGAGAATATATTAGTGAAAAAAATGTTTGTATTTGCAACACTTGTGAGCATTGTACAAGGCCTGATTCACTGTTGCCATTCACTTCAATGGTAACATCATCAAGATACCAGATATTATTATGCAGACAGTATTATTTTGATTGCCCTGGAAATAGCATTAAATGCATGATCCAGTAATTTATTATTGTATTTTTTAATGTAAATTATGTTAAACTTCTGTCACTTTCCAGTTTCATACAGAAATAACATAAGGTACTTATTTTGTACTAATAATAATAGTTCATCATCAAGGAGGAAATTCCACACTGAAACAAAGCCAAAGCAGTGTCTCCAATTTCAGATCTTTTTGATGTGCGCTGACATTCATGTTTTTGCTATCTTCAGCCAGATATACCAGATAACATGTTTACTGTTTATAATTATGAAGGGATTTAATTTCTTTTCATGTAAATTTTCTCTCAGTTTATGTGACATTAATATGTTTGGCTTCTTAAAATGACATACAAATGAGAGATGTAGTATGTCTTTTATTAGCCATTATGTAAGTGGTTAGAGCAAGTTTTAGAAGACAATAAGCTATGTAATGTCTCCTCTGTCTTATTTACATGAGGAATCTCAGGCACTCAGGCTGCAGGAAAGGTTATTACTTTGATAGTATTTAGATATGGCTCTTGTGTCATTAATTTGTTAATGAATTTTTCTTGCATATGCATACATAAAATACTGTGTTCAATAAAGATCCTCTGCATGACAAGAGCAGTGAAAGGAAATCCTTCCTTTGTGGTATTAATCCTCAAATGTTAATAATTGAAAGTAGAATAGAAAATGTGTATTTCTCTCTTACATTCCTAGATTTGTAATTTTGCCTTTATTTATACCCATGTGGCATAGACACATCTTACAGGACCTTAAAGAAGAGAGCAGTCCTCAGTAAAACCAAGGCACTCCTTTTTATCATTGATTCTGACCACCAGCAGTCTTTTTTTAATGAATCCTGGTATCTCTGGCATTTTGGACAGAAAAGCTGGTATAAGAAAAGCCACAGAGCCATTAAATCCCTTTGTATTTCCATTTATCAGCCTCTATGTCAGTGGTTTGTATTGTGACAACTGTTACTTGCTGATACAAGAGTCTGAAGCACATATTTATTTGGAATCTTTGATGCTGAGCCTAAAATGGCTGAAACCATCACTTTGTCACAATATGAAACAATAAACACTTTCCTTTCATAGTCTTCTAAGACCAGTAGAAATGTGTTGTGATTTTTCTACAGTATATTTTTTAGTCGGAGGTTCCAACAACAGGGACAGAAAATGCACAAACTGGGTGACCCAACAGCTGGGAGAGATTCTTAAAATTCCTCCTGTCTTCATACACTGGTATGGTACACCATATTGCAAGGATATGTAAGTACTTGATTTAAACAAGAAGGAAGGACATAACTACAGATAGTTTGTTACAAGCTAAATGTCCTGTGAGGTGTTACGTCATAGTGATCATTCTTTAAAGTACCAAACTCTCCATGGTAGATATGATGCACTCTATGCATTTACACACACCCTTGCTACAGGACTGAGGCTGCAGAAGGCAGCACCTCTTTAGACATGAACTCTTCCAAGTCCACTTGGGGATCGTCAAGGTCTATGCAAAGAAACTTTTCCACAACAGACTTGCATTTTTCCATCCTATCACTTTTTGAAGGATGATCAAGACGTTTGATAGGTTTTCCATTGCGAATCAGTTCTGATACTTCCACTCCTCTTTCAATAATTTTGGCTGGCATTCCTGCTAATGCAGCAATGTTGGCAGCATGACTAACAGTGGACATGCCCTGTTTGATCTGATAGAAAAATATCAACTCCTCTCCATCCTGGTGGGTCTCCATGGTCAGGTACTCCAGAAGAGGTGTGTCAGGCAAGAGTTCTAGCTGCATTAAACTGTGAAAGTTAGTGGAGATGAAGACCTGTGGACACTGTGTTCCTTGTCTGATCCAGTACCTCAGGACAGCAGCCAGAAGGGACAGGCCATCCAGTGTGTTGGTCCCTTTACCAAACTCATCAATAAGTACCAGGGATCTCTCTGTGGCATTGTTTACAGCCTTGGCAACCTGGTTAAGATCAATCATGAATGTGGAGAGCCCTACAGAAACTGATTCCCTACTGTGGATTCTTGTGTAAATCCCATCAATTACTCCAATCTCTGCCTCTGCTGCAGGGACGTAACTGCCGATCAGAGCCATGAACACTATAAGACCTACTTGCTTTAAGTAAACACTCTTTCCAGATGAGTTGGGCCCTGTGATGATCTTTATTCGTCTGGTAGCCTCGCCGCTGTCCACAGGATTGGCCACGAAAGTCTTTGCACATAGTTCCATGAGTGGATGTCTTCCATCCTTGATGTGGAAGCCATGGCGATGAGTAAAGCGAGGTCGGCAATAGGCGTTCTCCCGGGCCATCGCTGCCAAGGCTAGCAGCACATCCAGGTGTGCAGTGTGCTCAATCACACTGTTAAGTACTTCAGACTTCTCCAAGATCCTTGTCTGCAGCTGGTGCATGATGAGTGTTTCCTGGTCTCTGATCTCACAGTGCAAGTCACCCAGCAGGCTGTCTAACTCCTTGGTCCGGGCACTTCTGTAGTGCAGTTTATCCTCTGACAAGAACATGAAGTCCAAGCCTTCAATTTCAAAGTCACTCTTCTCCACCATATTTGGTAGGCGTGGAATGGACAGAAGGAACCCAATCAAAGGAATGTAGATCACACAACAGGAGGTAATATGATTGTCCAAAGTCTCCAGTTCTTTTCGTGCCACTTCTGTAAGGAAGTCTGATAGTCCCATCAGCTTTCGTTTCTTCTCATCGATAGTGGCATCTACATTAGGTCTAACAGTGAAGCGGTTCTCAGAGAGGCTGCCTTCAAAGTCTACCACTTTGCTGATTAGATTAGCAATGTAGTGCAGATCATCAGTGAAGACACGTGAAATAGTCTGAAAGAGTTCAATAGTGTTGGGCAGAGAACGACACGTGTCTCTAAGGCACACTGCATTGTACGCTGTCTTATACAGTGCTTGCCAGTCACTAACTTTTGTGTTGGAAAGAGTCATTCTCTTTAAAATAAGAGGCACATTTTTAATATTCTTGAGGCAGTTTTGAAGAGTGAGGACTGTTTCATGGTTCTGAGCCAGCAGGAAGAAGTTGATAACATCCAGCCGCTTGTTCAGCTCTGTCACGTTCCGGGTAGGTCGTGTGAGCCACACCCTCAGCAGTTTTTCTCCCCATTTGCATCTGCAACGGTTTAAAATTCCATATAAGCTAAATCCTTCTTTTAGTCCACTGGATAGCTTGTACACAGAAGGATGGATATCACTTTTAAATATCTGCAGGACACAGTAAGTGTCTTGGTCCATATTCACAGTATCTGACAGCACAAATTTTTTAAAGGCCAAAACAGGAACTGCTACACTGCTGTCTTCGAGCTCAACTCCAACCCTTCTCCTGTCTAGAAACTTAAGGAGGCCCCCTAAGGCTCGTATCATGAGTGGGCTCTCGAAAGGGATGATTGAGGACAAATAGAGAATTTTTTCTGTTGCAGTCATATGAGATGGGATAAATGGAAATTGCCTAGATAGGATCCGTTGCTTGCTGACTTCTAGACCAAAATCTATGTTAGGAAACAGGACAATTTCTGGTTTTCCTATGTCTTTATCACCAGCAGTAGCTGTTAGGTTGGTCAGGAATTTGGCAATATTCTGGTCCTGTTTTGCACTGGTGACTATGCATTGAGGGTTAAGCTCCCCAATCACTTTTTGCAGTAGCTTGAGGTCTTCGTTATCAGGTATCTCAGGCATGAAGTAGACTGAGCAATCTTCTGTATCATAGTAAGTAATTGCCAGCTGCCCTGCATACCACAAAACAGACATATGTGTCTCTGAGCCCTCTTGCTCCTCTTGCTCGGGCCCAAGCGGCGGTGGCAAGGCACAGCTCGTGCCTGATGTGGCACTCATTCTGTTGGCAAGAGGTATTTTTATTCACAACTCATCCAAAAGAAAAAGTTACTTCTCATTGTCCTGAGAAGTAACTTTGACAACAGGAGGTTAACATTCACCCTTCCAACCCTGGAGAAACTAAGATGCTATCAGGAGTTAACTATAACTGTTCAAGTGAAAAGATGCAGCCAGTAACTACAGCCACCATCTGTTTCCAAGGAAGATGTAACAGAACTAGCTACCAGCATTAGTTTTACAGTTTTTCCTTGTGTCCTTTATTTTTTTGAAGTATCTATATATGCCCTAGTACCCATAAATAGAGTAATGTACACAGACATGTATATCCACGTACAAAATCATCCTCCCTCAGAGGTTCACGACACACACCTGCACTGACCATGACTCGTCTCAGCAGTGCAGCCCCATAGCCTGGCCATCATTTCAGGGTCCCAGCCCCATATTTATACTGCGCCATCACACAGCACCAGTTTCTATACAAGCACATAAGGGATCAGATATACCAATCCCTGTCAGCACCTCACTTCCAACCCATTCCCATTTCTTTGCTCTCTACTCACCCTCCTCGCCACAGACGGGCACCTCCTCTCCGCTGCTGCGCCTCCCTGCAGCCCGAAAGTGTTCTGCTGACCTCTTTCCCCTCCTCTCCGGGCGGGAGCTCGGCGCTCCACCGGGAGGGCCCGTCAGGAGGGCCGGACCCGCCTCTGCAGCCGGGCCGCGCCCACAGCGGCCCTGTCTCTGCTGGCGGCCCGGCCGCCCCGCGGGGAGCGGGCGTCGGCCGCCTGCGGACCCCGGCTGGCGGGAGCACCCCGGTGGTGTGCTGGCTTGTGGGGTCTGGCACACAGAGCCCGGAGCTGCTTGCGTCTCTGCTACCTGCGCTGTCACCACTAGAGCCTTCCTGCCCCTGGTCCCACACCTGGTTCCTGCCCCTGGCCCCAAGGCTGACTGTGGCAGCACCCACGGGGACTGCATGGGGTTCAGCTGTGGGCTGAGGATGGCGGGCTGCGCCTTCCCAGAGACACAGGGAGAAAAACCAGACATGGCAGGACTGCCAAAGTCTGTCTCCCTGGTGCCCTGCCAGTCCTTCAAGAGCTCCTCATGCCGTGCCTCTCCAGGCCCACGTTACGCAGCCATGTCCTTTACAGGCATCATCCCTTACAGTGCTTCCTCGAGAGGCAGATGTCTTCCTCCTCCCCTTCCAGCACCAAACGCTTCAAAGTGGCCTCTCAAGTACTCTTGTTTCTCACCCTCCCCCATTTACAGCTTATCTTTATAATCAGCATTTATTCTATTCCCATGTGGTAACAACTTTTCACTTGCACCTCTACTGCTACAGACCCTTTCAGTTAAGAAATGAGCCATGACCTTCCCATGCACCTGCACTGCTTCATCCTTTCACATCTCACTGCACGCAGCACTCCAGAAATTATTCCAGTTACTAAATATATCATAGTTTTCCCAGGGCTGCTTTTCCAAATACCTTTCAGTAGTGCATCACAAGCACAACTCAATTCCTGAGCATTCAACATTTGATTCACACCTTACCAATCTGTCTTTGACAAGCAATATCCCAACCTCTTGTAAATGTTATTTTTTTTATTGGAGCATGCAGTTGTGATTTTTATCTTTTCTTCATTTCATTCCAGAAGTACTCAAGGCTTCACATTTTGACAAGTGTTCTCCTGGCTGAAAAGGTCTTTTTTATTACTAATTGATGTCTAACTGTATTTCCAAGAACTGTCAGCCAAAAAGCAAGGAATGATGATTTAATTTCGGAATAACCTTGGTACATAAGGACTAGTTTAGCCATAGAACATACAATTTTAGGTAATGACTGTGAGGATGGAATAAATGTAGACTTCCACGGAGATGTAGACTCCCTAATTTCCATTTCCTGAAATGAAAAGCATCCACCACTAGATGTCATCATTTCAGAGATTAAGGAAATGATGAACATTTTGACCTTCGCTAAAGTAGCCTTTACGTTTCAGACTGATGGGCTGCCGGGAAACCACAGGGAAACGGGGACTTCGCAGCTGTTGGGGATGTAAAGCCGAGGGTCCAGGATGTTGGCAGGTTGACTCTGCAAATGCAGAGTGTGTGCAGGGAGAGAGGTTGGGGAAGAACACAAAAGAGGAGTGGACAGTATGGGCTACAAAAGGGGCCAGTCCTGTTTTAAATGAGGCTGGTGGGTGCACTTGTCTGACTGATTGCCGGGGGCAAATGTCTGTATCCTCCCCACGCTGTGTGTGTGAGGAGTGTAGGTGTTCACTACCAAACCTCAAGCAGGGCCAGCCAGCATGTGGGAGACCCGTGGGCTCAGTAAGAGCCTGGCAATCTGGGCAGGGGTACCGGGTGGACAGAGCGGGCATGACGGTGCTTCAGGAATGCCCAAATGTGAACATGGAGAGAAAGTCATGTGCGTCCTGCACTGCTGACCTTCTGTCCGTGCCAGGAGCGACCTGCACTTGTGTGTCCTGTGAGCCCCATGTGCGGGTGCTGGTGAAGGCAGTGGCATCCATGTAGCCAGCCATGTCCATGTCCTTTGAGCATGGGTATGTGTCTCTGGGAGGTGAAAGCAGCAGGTACATCCATCAAAGACTGGGACTCCACACACTCAACTGGGGTCCAGCAGCTGGGCAGTAGGGAACACTGGGCTGGAGCTGCTAGAGGCTCCTAATGTTCCTTATCATACAGTAATGATACTTAAATAGCAAACAGCATTATTGGGAGGTAGATTGAAGGAGAAAGTACTGAATTTCTACAAAGATGGTATATTTTTATTGGCAATGGAATGGAATAAGGACCCCATAACTCCTAAAATAACTACTGAAATTATGTTTTCTGAAAATAGCCTAATAGAATATTTATTATGTTCCACTTCATATATCAACTGCATAATGATTCCAATATTATAAGTCACAGTAAGTTTTTAGATTTACTGAGGTAAAAAAGTCTAGTGCTAATAAAATACAACCATTTTTTCCTGTGTACTGATTTTAATGACTCAGAAACTGCCCTTGACAACCATTTGAGATTCTTTCTTGTAGTAGCATGCCCAGTGATGACAGCAAGAATAATTTCCAGTTACACGTTCCATGAACACTGTTGCAAACCATTGGAAATTAAAGCAGTTGTAGCATTGTGTATGTCTATTTGTTTCCTACAGGACTGAAGAGGACATGATAGAAAGGAGGACAAATGACACTTATTTCATTTAGTTCTGCAGTAGACAGTGCTTCCCTAAAGCAGAAGATTTGGCACATGATTATTTCTATATTCTTTTTGGATCTTCTAGTAGTTTTCCATCCTGACTACACTTGAGGTTAAAATGAAAACTATAGAAATTAAGTATGAAAATTCAGCCTCCAAGTAGATTGCTTAATTGAATTTTATGTTGCTTTTTAAGGTGAAAAAAATTGACTCTAGTCTGTATGAAGATTTCAAAACCCATTATTTTGGAGATGAGATCTTGCACCGCTTTGATCTTTGCTCCATGTTGAAAAAAAAGCAACCAAATGGTTACTACTACTGTGAGTCCTCTATTGTTTTTGGTAAGTACATCTTCATTTTCTTCTGATCAGTTGTGTCTCTGAGTTATATGCGCAAAAAGCCATTTTTTTCTGGAGTGTGTGTTAGGCAATTCTTGTAATACCCATGGAGTCTGACAGAAGTCCCTCCCTCAGCCTTGGCTCTGCAGGAACTCTGTGCAGTGGTTCTTGCTGACAGCTAAAGTTTATGTTCAATTATCCATCTCCAGAATCCCATTACATTTCTCATCCTAAAATGAGTGTTTAAGATAAGTGAAATGTCTCACTCTCCTGAGCTGCTCATCTCTCTGTTGACTTTAAAGACAGGCTGCGTGACTAAGTCAGATTAGACACACTACTTATAGATGATTAAAGCTGAGTGAAATGTCTCTGGTTTGGCAGAGATGTGACCCTACTTGGACTACATTCATATACAGACAGAATTTCAGTGGTACCACAGATTTGATAATAGCTCTTCAGGATACCATTTTCAACATTGTAGAAACACCTTGCTAGATTATTACAATATTAGAAATCACAGTTGTGTCTTTGTGCTTTGTCTGAACAGAAATACCACTGTTAGAAGTTAGTGCTGGTTTCAGGACTACGTGTAGGGCTTCGGTGACAATTTGTTTTCTCCCTTGTGGTGACTTCTTTCTCTGTGCTGCAGCACTGCTGCTGGAAGTGCTTACTGGTCTTGAGGATTGTTTTGAGGACTTTTAATTAAATCCTTACACAATACTTTAAACATGTCAGGCACTTCACAAATTCTAGTTGCTGTTAATGTTTTTGTTTGTGCTTAGGGTCACCTTTCTTTAGCTTAGGTAAATTGTTACAAAAAAAGTCAAAAGCAGTATAGAGGAAAAAAGGGTAGGATATGGCAAAACTATTGCAATCCAGATCAGTCAAAATCAAAATGAGATATCTTTATACATGTTTATTTATTGATATATCTGTCTTATAATATTTATTCATTTGTGTTATGCATGTCTCATAGTTATGTTTATCTTTGTGTATATAGCTATATATATAATGACTTCTGTATGTTTGTACATTTAAATGTTACTTATATGCATCCAAATGCTTCAGAGAAAGAGAAATTACAAGATCATTTAACATGGTATAAAATTTTTGATTTGGGTGAAATAGAAGCTCCACTATTTACAAATATTCTTCCGACTATTTTGGAATATGCATCTGATTAAGGAATTTGGTATATAACTCAATACAAAAAAAAAAGTCTGTTTAGTAGTATATTTGGTAGATATGAACAATGTTTTTCCCAAAAATTTGTTTAAATCTCTCGTCTTGAACTTGTCTTGTTACTGACATCTCAGATTGCTAAAATGAGACAGTCTTTCAGCAGTCTTTTGAATGTAAGTCCCATTAAATGGTTTACAACAGCAGTCAGTCAACCAGTACTCAAAGCAAGAATCAGATGCTTGTTTGGCTTTAACTCAATCCCAGTATGACAATGCATAAAGAATTTATGTGTCATTTTCACAGTCCAAACAGAACTCTGCTCTGAATTATTTTTACATGAGTACTACAACTGACTTTCTCTAGCCGTAGAGAGAATGGATGTTCTTCACTGATACTAGGTTAACAAAGTGCACTGCTATTATCCCCATTTTTCTCAGTTCTATATGGATTTAGATGCATCTTGGTGAAATATGTGCATTTAATTTCTTGGTTTTGTACACGTTAATATATATTTATTTAAAGTCAACAGGTGAAGGAAAAGAGCTATATTGGAATAGAGTTTAAATTACTTCTTTTTTAATTTCAGAGAAGAAGAAATTGTATTTTAATGAATTTTGAAAAATTAATTTTAAAGTGTTTTGAATTGGGTTTAATGTGATTTGAATAGGGGTTTTAGTAATTATAGGTAGCTAGGGCATTAAAATAAGGGTGTTAATGAAGTTCTATTAATACATCAAAATAGTGAAATTTGAAAACTACTTAATACAGACAAAACATTGTATCCAGGTCTAGTTCTTCTTACATGAACATGTACACAAGCAGTTGTCTTTTCCTTGAAGTACACAGAAATTACAGAATTTACTTGTTACCTAGAGTTTGGTCAGAGTTGAGTTTTTTACATTTAATACGATGAAAAGATCTAAAAGTGGATCAGAATTGATGTTAGAAATCCATTCACAACGAAGACTTGCTTACTACCATGTCCTGGCAGCCAGGAGGGCCAAATGTGTCCTGATGGGCATCAGGCACAGCATCACCAGCCGGGCAAGGGAGGGGATTGTCCCACTCTGCTCTGCACTGGGGCAGTGTCACCTTGAGTGCTGGGGGCAGTTCTGGGTGCCACAATGTAAGAAAGACGTGAAGCCATTAGACAGTGTCCAGAGAAGGGCCACAAAGATGGTGAAGGACCTTGAGGGGAAGCCGTATGAGGAGTGACTGAGGGCACTTGGTCTGTTCAGCCTGGGGAAGACTGAGAGGAGACCTCACTGCAGTTACAACTTCCTTGTGAGCGGAAGCAGAGGGGCAGGTGTCAATCTCTTCACTCTGGTGACCGGTGACAGCACTTGAGGAAACGGCATGAAGCTGAGTCAGGGAAGGTTTAGGTTGGATACCAGGAAAAGGTTCTTCATCCAGAGGGTGGTTGGGCACTGGAACAGGCTCCCCAGGGAAGTGATGACAGCACCAAGCCTGACAGAGTTCAAGAAGTATTTGGACAATGTTCTCAGGCACATGACGTGACTCTTGGGGTGTCCTGTGCAGGGCCAGGAGTTGGACTCGGTGATCCTAATGGGTCCCTTCCAACTCAGCATATTCTATGATTCTATGGCTAATAAGTGCCGCAACACATATCAGCTGCACATTTATTTAAAAGTGTATTTAAAAATATAGGAACCAAAAGAGATTGATATGAATGAAAGGTAGAAGTAAAACATCTGCTGAACTGCATCAGTATGCACCTCAGGTAATCAGGCTTTGACAGGATGTTGCAGAGCAGCATCCACTAACTTCAGCAGAGCCTACATCTGCACCAGAAGTTTTCTCTATCTGTGTGCCAGCCCCACAGGGTGTGTGTTCAGGAGTTAAAAATTGATATGACAGTGAAGGTAGTGTTGAAGCTTCATCTTCAGAGTTCAGTTTGCTATTTAAAGCAAACAAAACAGCAAGCCAAACAAAATGTCCTTCTTTGGACCACCCACCTCATGGCAGCTGTTGTATGTCATCTCAAATCCCAAAGAAGATGAGTGAATGCTAGAATGAATTGAGCTTTTCAATATATACTCCTTCACCTGAATGATTGGTCAGTTTTTGATACCATGGTAAAGATGTTCAATAGACCCTCTGGCTGTCAGAGGGAGCATTACATAAATCTTATGTCAAATATACCTTTAGCATTAAGTGTATCACTTAAATATTTTCAGGATCCATTAATGAAGATTTTTGTAGACTTGTTTCAAAGAAAGTTGGTTTATAGTACTATAATGTAAAATGAGATTATATACACATTAAAGAAAGTTATCACGTGCCAAGCTGTTTTCTGTGATGTTTCTTCTGAGTGGCTTGTAAGAATTTCATACATCAGACTTCCCCTGTGCTACATCTGCGGTAGAAGAACTTTAAGAAGCCTGTTGCTTGGTGGAAACCACCCAGCAGGTTACTGTTACTTTCTGCACAGCCAAACTTCATATTCTGGAGTGTGGGCCAAGCTGGAGGTTAAAGTACTCTTACAGTCCCCCTTATTCCTTGCAATCTAGCAGTAGCAATATGGACAATTAAATATCAGACTACAAATGTCTATTTTATCTGCATAAAAGCATAATAATATAGTAAAAGGTGATGCTTCTTTCTGCTCAAATAATACCTCAAACAGATGGTTTTTTAAGTAGCAGAACATTACTGGATCGATTTGCTTTTCAGTGGAACTTTTTACAAGTTTGGTGTCCCATCTGACTTTGTCATAAAGGTCATTCTGTAGTCTCGCTGAGATGGGAGACACCTGCAGAAAGTCATTCTTCCTATCCTAAAAGGAGTATCTAAGACAGGCAGGATCTAAAAGGTGTCTATGAAAAACAAGCTGTGAGTCTAAGATACATTGCTTGAGCAGCTGTTAATATTTGTTAATTAGCTTGCTTGCTAATTCTATATATATGTATATATAAAGATACAAGTTTTCAACTAAATTGTAGAAAGATGCATTGTATTTGCAGTCTTTAAGTTTCAGAGGGAGATCAATAACGTGCACAGAACATGTTACAAAAAAAAATTCTTGCCAATTGCTGGTCTTAGGCTATTTAAACCATTTAAGTAACATTTTTGTTACTTTAGTAAGCTTGATTAGGATTTAGTGGTGCAGTTTATGCTTCCACATTACATTTTATAATGCTATCCAGGCAGCTGCTCAACACCCATGTCTCAAACAAAGAATAAGATGTTTCTGATGGTATGTTGTATATGAGCCCTCTGGACTGAAAATAAATTTGTCGGTAATAGTTTTGGGAATACCCACAGAGACAAAAAAATTACAGAAGAAAGAACAGGAGAAAGACTCATCTGTACCTGAGACAGAAAATGGATATGATAATGTCACTCTGTGAACTCTGAATAATGCTGAGAAGAAACAGAAGACTGAAAATAAAGGAATTGGAAACTAATTGATAGTTGGATAGATTGTGAACATCCCTCCGTCTGCTCTTGATAAAAATGCACTTACAGTGTCAAGCAAAAAATACAGTAGCATTTCGCCTTCATCATCAAGGAAGAAAACATTTCAAATACAGTATGCAATTTGAAGTTTTGCCACTTTGTCTGAAAGCTTTTTATAGTGGCACTGTCTTAAATGAAGGAGAGACTGCCATTTGTTTCCTGTAGACGCTCTCCTGCTTCTCCATTTACTGGTGGTTTGACCTCAATGTGGTTGATTTTATTTGGATGGCAATTGAGCATTTTCTCACATTGGGAACAGCAATGGTAACCAAGTAAATGCTGGTTTAATTGTCCAGGTTCTACACCCAGCAAAATTACACATATTATGCATTGGTTTCTTTTCACCTTCCTTCTTAATTGCATGACAGTGAAACACTTTTTATAAAATAATTATACACTCTCTAGTTTCATTGGTTATATGCCCTTCTTTCGTCTTTGCCTCTAATTTCAAAATACCCCTAGGTTTGTTTCTTTCACTTCTTAATTTTCTTTCCTTGATAGTCTATTTGTAGCTTCTACTTTCTCCACCCTATTAGGTTGTGAGTAACTGTTTTTGAGTTCTTGCGTATCTGTGGCACTTCTCCCAAATTTTAATTAATTATATGGTAGTCATACTGCTTCTGGATAAAAATGTCTTGGGTGGTTTCCCATGGGCTGTTTCTTAACATTTAAAATTAGTAATTAAATCACTGTTTGTGTTGAGCTTATCCAGAACTGCTGCGGTCTTGTGCATGCAGTGTGCTGAATAAGTATTTACCTAAATAAAAAGCAACAGGTATTATGTGCTAATCAGTAAAGCCTTTCCCTAAAGCCCTGTTTCTCAGCTGACACGTGGTAGAATATTGACTTATAAAATTGTTTCTTTTAAACATGGCAAAGAAAAATTCACATTTTGGTTATTAACCTAGAAGCCAGGCTCTTTATGGACACTGACTAGAAAGTAGAGATCCCGTGGTTTCTTACACACATCAAATATTTTTTGATTTCTGAGTGAGAACAGAGTGGTCCCCTATTGATTCCTTTTCACTGCTCTTGCATTAGAACTTGATGGATGGGCTCTAGCAATGTATCTCATCTTCTATTGCTACACTGAGCAGTTGCTTCTGTATTTGGTAATTTTCTGCTATTGAAACATTGATCATTAGTATCACATTTTTCATCATGAGATTGCATTTTTATATTAATTTTGTAATAACAGTTACAACCTAAAAGCTGTATGGATACTTGCTGTGTCTGGATAACGAGAACAGGCTAATTAAGAGGGACGTAACCAATATGGTTTGAAAATGGAAGTTTTAATTTCAGAATAATGTTTCATTGTTCTGAGGCAAATTCTAATGTTTGAGCTTTAATGTTGGCAAATGTATGACAAATTCTTCATGAGACAGTGACAGGGAGCTTCAAAGACAGGAACGTGATGTTTAGAATTTAATCATTTATCTCCTAGTACTGAAAACAAGCAAAAAACCTCATCACTTTCTGTGATAATGAGATTTTATTTATTGTATTTGATTATGAGATTTGCTTTATTGTACAGGGTAATTTTTGATATACTCTTTTTAAAATAGCATAATGCAATTCTGTTCAAAAGACTATTTTCCTTTGTTCTTCAGCAAAAAAGTATTTGAAGTAGTGATGTGTTTTTGTGCCAGAGCGGTTACCAGTAGGTGAAAATAAGTCAAAATAAGATTTTCCAAAATGGTTTTCAAAAATATGTGCAAACAGTGGGATAAAACTGGTGAAATAAGTTTAACAGGAAAGCACAAAAGCCTATTTGACATCAGTAAGATTGTGATTCATGACTGAAAATTTAGTTGAGCACATGAAAAAGGGGGAATTGATTTTTCACAACATAACATAGTATGCTATAAAATACAATTTAATAACATCCAGCAGGTTTTTAGTGTCTTAAGTATTTATGCTTTAAAGATATTTTCCTCAGCAGACTTTTGTGTTCAAACAACTAATTTATTTCTAAATTTAATATATTAAAAATACATTGTAAATGCATAAAGCATTAATTTCAATATATCTTAATTGCAAAAAAAGTAAACAGACCACTTAGGTGGTGAGGAGTAAACTAAAGATGTAATATTCTTTCATTGAATAAATCAGTAAAAGATAGTTAATTTATATTCTTAAAATTTTCCTAGCTAGCAATGTACTTTTGTTGATACATATTTCTTCTATAGCATTGACATCAAATAGAAGGTATGTTTGATTTACCATAATCAAATTAAGCTCTGCAGGTTTTTAGGAGTCTTTTTCAGTGGTTCGAAGGACCTGGAATGAAAGGAAAACCAGTTTTCCATTGTTCAAATGTCACCCTTTTTCAGCTGTTGCTGGTTAGGGTAGAACGTGTGCTGCATGGTTCCACAGAGAGTCTGTAGGCTTCCTACCTAATCCTTATGAGGTATTCTAAGATAAGACATGGTTACAGATCCATAGAGTTCTGTATCTCAGGGGTTATACAAATGCTGACATAAAAATGTTGGGGAAAAGGGCTTGTTTTGAGTCATACCACAACTTGCATTTCTCTTTCACAACAGTACTCAGCAATTACTAGAAACAGGTGTTTCTAGGATAGAAACAATAGTTTTCTTATTCTAGACTGTGCATAAAGTATTTTTGAAGCCCCTAGTATTTGTAAAAGTAAGTTCTTTCAGTGAAAATAATTTCAAGATAAAATGTGGCAGGTTTTAAAGATGCATTGTTAATATGGCTTGTAGTGTCATTTCTTGTTCCAAGAAAGCCACAATGCACTGTTTCTTATGGAAGCAGTAGAATGTAAGAGCAAGATTACATCAACCACAAGCTAAACCATGACATCATTGTTTTAACAGTAGCCTGCCAAGTAACTTGGTTTTAATCTGTTCTTAAACACAACAGAAAGGGTTGTCACAGTACCTGCTGAATACATAGTACGTGATCGTCTATTTTTTGGATGAAGATCAAATGTTTAAGATCTGCATTAATATTTGATGACAGCAATCAGACCTGAGCCTTCTCTCTGTTTATAGGACAGTTAGGCAGATATGCTGGGTACAAAAGGTTAGAGGTGTCACTTAAGCAGTATAAAGACCTTTCTGGGAGGGTGCAAGATGCAATTTACAAGCTTGTTGCTGTATTTGATACATGAAGAGTTTTCATTTCTTCTTAGTGAATTATGTCTGAGTCTGCATGTGGACCTTTACTGTCAGCCATCCAGCCAGGGACAGTTCAGCATTGCACGTAATCCCCCTGCCTGACACGTACCAGAGGATGTGGGGGTTTTACACTGCCTTTCATGCCAGTGACAATTCCTTATCTATTCCATTGAAGGATTAAATGTGCTAGCCACCCATGGCATAAACTGTGTGATATTACTCTAGTGTTTAATGTACCTCACTTGCTTGTACTGTGGAAGTGACAGGGAGCACTTGGCTCACGTGGAAGTGACAGTGCTAAATGTGGCTTTCTTCCTGCTTCTCAAGTGTGGGTGCCACCACGAGGCTGATGCTATAATGTTTAGCTATGTACTAATTTCTGTACCAGCATCAGCAGCTCAGGAGGTTTACATGGCCAAAGCTGTGGTACCCAGGCAGAGGTTGAACATGCAAACATACTCATACTTACTAGACATACTTACAGACGTCTGAAGTTAGGCTTCCAATTTTTTACCTTTCTAAATACGCCTACCCTGTATTTTCTGAGACAATGTGGGTTCACACTGCTTGCATTGTGAGCAAATGTGCGGGCATACATGTTTGCCAAAGTGCTGAGCTTGACAGTTTCAGTTGGCAGCACAGATTTCTATTCACCTGGATTTGGATCAGCTGTGAGTACAGGAAGAGTGAACTCCTCTGAGTACAGGAAGAGTGAACTCCTCTTGTCCTCTCTAGACTGCATGGTTTTACTTTAGGTAAACAGTTTGATTTCTGAAGTCCCAAGACACTACAGTTGACCCTTTGACACATACTTTTAAAAACCTCTGCTGTTACTCCATGTTTTGCGAAGAGCAGGTTTGTCTTACAGAATTCTGAGTAGCCATCCACAGCCTAGGGATTACACCAGAAAGTAATTGCTGACTGAAGACTGTTTGAAAAACCTTTTGCCTTCTAAATCATTTATTTAGAGAAGCAGTTAAAATGCCACAATTGAATTTTAATACCTAGGCTACCATGGCTTTTTTTTTTTTTTAATGTTTAAGATATTTTGAATCAGAAACCTTAGATACTGAACTTTATTGTTTTAATCAAGAGAACAAACAAAAGCCTTTTTTACACATATAAATGCTCCTAATTAAATGCTTTTGGAAAGTGGGTCAAGCTGAACAGGAACAAAGCACTCTCTTATTCCAAAATAAAAGTGTTCACATATGGAATTATTCAGAAACAGCTCTTAGTACTTTAAAATTCCCAGGCAGTGTTAATCTGTCTTATCTTTCAAATGCAGGCAAGCTCTATAGTTTTCCTTCCCCATTCCTATCGTACTGCAGACTCAAAACACATTGGATGTTAAAATTTTTCATCACTTGATTAGGTTGTTACACCACCTTTGGAAGAAGAGGAGATTTGTTAGCGTATCTTTAATATTAGAAATGTTATTTTCACATGAAAGCAAGTAAAAACAATCATTATTTTGCATGGGATGTACTCTTTCAGATGATTATGTTGAATTCTTTGTGATCTTTATTATTGGTAAATTCAGCTTTCTATACATTGTAGTTTCCTTTCCTGATTTATACAATATCTCAAATAACATATCATCCACAATCCAGATTATGGTTGCACTATTTCCTTCTTCCAGTTGTCTTTCAGTTAACTAGTCAGAGCTTCTCATTTTTATTTTTTTTTCACAGAAATATGCAGAATATCTCATTTAACTTTATTCATAATTCATTACCTGGACTGGTGTGAATGTACTTAGTGGTTGTCTCTATTCTTGGGATAGCTTTTCTTAAATTCTAAGAACACAAAACACATGAAGGTATGCTGTGTCTCCAAATGGAGTTTAAAATATTATAGTACAACTCTGTATAGGCATAAACCCCTATATATTCCGGAGCAAACCAAAATCTATAATTTGAAATACAGATGTGTAAATCCTAATGCACTAGTTATTTGAGACTATTGGAAATATTTCCCAGATAAAGAGTCATCTGTATTATTACTTCTTCTCTGTATATCATGACACCTTTTATTCACTTATATGACCAACTTTCATGACGATATTGTATTTATTCAGGTGCTTATGAGGAACGAAGACTAAGGTTTTAAAGATTCAGTTCTTTCTTAACTGTTTATCTGCACTTTCAGTTTTAAACTCTCCACTCACTTTCAGTCCATTTCTTCACTTCTTTCTCTGTTTGAGACACAAGTAGGACAGGGCCAGTGGTGGAGAGGCTCAGCTAATGAGATTCTAAGGAAAAGAAAATTATTTTGGAAGAATATTGGTCTGTGCTAGTAGATTTTAAAGGTAAGAATTATAAAGTAGAGTGCAATAGCTGAGTACAAAATATTTTTGATTACTTGGATATATTTGAACTTCTATTTAGCGACCCTCTTGTTTAGAGGAGGGATCTTGTCTAAACGAGTTGCACTGCTCAAACACGTGGAATGAGTCAGCTGCATATGCCTAATAAGTTTCTCTTCTGTAGCAGTAGCTATTCTGACTATTGCATTTTTATTTGAATACTTTTGCCTTTATGGTTTATTTAATATGGTGGAAGAATCTGTAAGGGGTTGTATTTTGTCACAGATACACATTTTTTCAATGTAAATTTACATTTGTGCAAATTCAAATGTAATGATCTGCCAGTGCAGTTATATTAATAACTTTGTACTAGAAGACAATTACAATAAGAAATCTACAGATTGACTCTCTTTTAAGGGCTGTTTTCCCCAACAAATTTTGGTCCACAGTGCTGGTCCACAGTCTTTTGCGCTGTGAAATATAACCCATGTATGTTATCTACCTGACTAAAAAGTGCATTTCATAGGTGTATTATGTTGACAAGTCCTTCTGTTTTGTATTAAAGGAAGGGGTCATTATATGTCTTTGTGTATAAATAAAATTTACAAATCAAAAATAAAGGTTTTAGGTGAGTTTCTTTTATAGGAATTTGGCCCCAGAATGAGATGCCTCCGTTTCCAGTTGTATGGAGTCCAGTATCTCGGAGCAGAGTCAAGAAAGGCTGAACTGAATGCTGCACTGATCAAGCCATGCATCAACACCTCTCTGTCTTTCTTTGGCTTTTAAGTTAGGCATCTCATCCTACTGGGATCCAAAGCCTAGTATCCTCTGCTTATGACACATGGGTACTTAACTCAGGTTTCACATTTTATTTTAAAGAGGAAATACTTATTACATACACAGTTTGCTTGCAAATGAAATTGGACATCGAGACTTTTTTCTGCTCCCAGCTTGGGGAAATTCAAGCCCCCAAAGACTAGAAAAGCCACAAATGGCAATTTAGCATGGAAACTGAACTATGCACCAGTGTTCTTCAAAGAACTTAACCAGAGCAGCAGAGAATTCAGACATCGTAGAGCCAAAGAATGAGCCCCACCCCTGCCCTGAATCAGACTCTGTAATCCTGTGATTATTTCCTGGAGTGTCTAGTCTTATAGAGGTCACAGGCACAATGATAAAATGCCCCCTGAACTCCTAATCTTGTGGCTGATTTAGAAAAGGGAGTGTCCAATTTCTGGGTCCTAAGCCCAGGCTGTTCAAACTGAGCCAGTTCCGAACATGACTATTTCTGCTACTGGACAATTGGAGAATATGTGGGGTTTATTCAGTTTCTGGATGCAGATGCATCAGTCCTGGCTAAATGCTCTGTTTGGTGCTTGTCTTTTTTTGGTATTCATTAGAAACAAATTATCAATATATAGCATCCATACATATATGTATAATACGTATGTATTATATGTATGTCTGTGTGTGAGTGTCTGCATGTTTGTGTATAGTGCACATGCATGCATGTTTACTGTAAGGAGATGCAAAACTCTCCTTTTAAGCAGCTCTTTTCTTGCTGAAATCCTTGTAATCAATTCAGCCACAGTGGTGGGTAGTGTTCTTTTGCATGGAGGAGGTTAAAAAAAGCACAGCAGAAAAGCATTGAATGCGTGTGGGTTTGGACAGCCTTTGTCTATGGGACTTGTACGGTACCGTGACATATATCCAAGGTGCTTCCTACCAGTTGCACAGTAGACTCCCCCGTGATAGGCTTTGGATTGACTTCAGCCCAGATGTTCATTTTCTCATATATTGTTAGTACATGATTCATTGAAATGTTCCTTTTCTTTGGAAATGTTCAGAGAATCTCATACATGAATGTCCACTTAAAGGAGCATCTTTTTTGCCTGTTGCATGTTATCTTTTGTATGTGAGCTTATTTTTCAAGCTATGCTGGCTTTTGCATTCTTACATAAAAGGTTCATTAGCACTGAAATAAAAAATTCATGTTTAACATCATAATTAAAATACACAGATAAATCCAGTTTTATCAATTAGTATAAAATAGCAATTTAAAAATCAGAACAGATACTGGAGATGTTAGCAGTGATTTCTCCTCTCTCCAAAAATAGTTATCATTGCTAAGGATGAAAACAAATGTCTCTTTCCCTTCTCAAGGAGTTGTACAGTACACAGAAATTTTATCGAAATAAACAGAATGCGAACAAACAAAAGAAACTGTTTTACTTTATGCCTGCTTACAAATTAGTACATTTTGTAAAGAAATACATGAAGGTAGAGAGAAAGAATTTGTTATTTCACTTAGTTGATATTGTATCCTCTTGTTCACACAGCAAATGCAGAATCCCATTCCCTTTTTTATGACCTTTATAAATACCACTGTGTCCTTGGAGTATAGAAATTTGTGGGAATGCCCTCTCAGTTAATTACATTTTTCTGAGTTTAATATAAGCATCTCAGTCTACCAATACTTAAACTCCTTTTTAAGAATGAAAATATTTTTCTCAAAATGGCACAGTTTTTGTACAAATAGGTAATAGGTGTTCATATATGAAACTAACATTCCAGAACACACTTCCCTCATATTTATAAATCTTAAATACTGAGATTGAAAGGCAATAAACATATTTCTAGGTGAAGATACAAGAAAGTCTTTGGGGTGTAGTCCTAACTGGCTTTTTTTTGAGAACCTTTCGGTAAATCGCTCCTGGCTGTTAGATCACTTTTGACTTCATAGTTTTCTAGGACTTTGAGATTATGCACTTTCAGTGTTCCAAATTTTATATTACGTAGATATCACTTCTATATCTTTTTATAGAGATGTGATGGAAAATCACAATGCATAATCTTTGCTTCACTTGTTCTTACTTTACTTTTTACTTTTTTCAAGTGTACATAACATTCAGATTAATTGTCAGTAGTCTTATGTGACCTACAAAGAAACTTACCAAGTATTTTAAAAGGCATATATTTTAATTTTAAATCTGTAAGCACATTCTGTAATGTCTGAGTCTCTTGGGTAAGTCCTATAATTAGGTCTACTTTATTTTAATGAGCTCCAATGTTTTATCTCACCTGTAATTGGAGGCCAGTGAAAAACTGGCAGAACTATTTGTTTAAATCAAAATTAGGAGGCTGTTGATCTGTACCAAAAAAACGGCTGGATTCTAGATGAAGTTTCTGTTAACTTTGGGGCAGGACTTGATTTTTGTGTTACTTAGGGGGTTTTGAGAAGAATGTATGAAAGGAATAACAAGAGTCTGTGTATGACTAACCAAAATGAGTTTAGTTCACAGTCATCTGAGAAAGCAAAAGCTGGCTGGCATTCTCAGTTCTCCTTTTCTTTCCATTTAGAATGAGTTTTCTGCTTTGGTCTCAAGAAAATCTTGGAGCAGAATACCGTAAGAAATGAGTCAGTGTTACTGCCTGTCCTGATCCTTTAGCAGAGACTATCTGGCACTTCTCTTTGTGATGATGAATCTGGTAGATTCACACACAGGCAGCCATGGCAGTGTAATGCCTTTCAGTTAAAATTACACCAGCAGTTATTCAGATTTCAGTCCGTTGGTGTGTTTGTGATGTGTTGGTAGACCATATGCTAAGGGGTCAGCTGGAAGTGATAAATGCAGATTATTCACTACACTTACTGCAAAGATATGTTAATAATGAATGCATTTTTTGTGCCTGTTTTTGAGATGTACATTTCAAATTCCATGCTCTTTTCCCCTTTCTTTTCATAGTGTAAATTAAAACAGTGATAAAAGAAATGCAAAAGGAAAGAAACAGCTTTTTAAAATTACAGTCAGTAAATGATTGCTGGACTAAATGTTTACAATATTCAAGAATATGTGAGCTAGATCCTGAAATATTTTGCAGTGTCCAGTTTCTGTCTTTTTAAGAAAGAGTGAGAGCAATATTTTCCTGAAATAAGTTTATTTGAACTGGTATACTCAGAAGAGCGTGTAACAGTTTAGTGCATTCGCTGTCTGCAAAAGATTGTTCTTTGTATATCAGTTTGAGCTGAACCTAGATTTGGGCCTCCCCTGGCACTTACTGCTTTGAATGACACTGTGCGTGTCAGATGAGAGCCATGGTGCTGCACATTAATCAGATAGAACAATTCAAACAAGAGGGTGGCCCGAAGGACCCTACTTGGTTTCTATGTGAAACTCAAGGTGGTGAGCCCTTTGCTGAGGTGAATCGGTTCAGGTAGTCCAAAAAGGTGATATTCCTGAGGAATGTCACAGATGTGTGGTGCAAGTGTGGGACAGGAATGTTTTGCCCGCTGCCAGTGGCCAAAACCCGGGCACTGGGGGAGAATTAACTGCTTGGCAGACTAAGCAGCTTTCTCATCTCATTGGCACAGAGGAAACTAGAATTCCTCTGGGCGTTGACTTTGGCCTGACTTCCTGCTGGTTTGGTGGGTATATGCCAGTCAAGCTCTTAAAATTGAAGATTGATCAGGACTGAACCTAATCACTGGTCAGAGCATCCTTCTTCCTTCCTGCTCCATTCACAGACCTTCTTTCCACTGTGGCTGATCTTTCTGAAGGACTATTGGCTGTGGAAGAAAAGGCTGTATTTAAGGATATATGCAAATCTAGAGGTTCGTTTTCTGGAAGGTTTTGAGGTGAAATGTGTGATTTCAAAGGAAATGATTAATCCTTTTCTTTCAGAATATTTATTTTCTTTATAATCTGACCAAAGAGATTGGTTGTGTTCCATGTACAGTTTACTAAAACAAATGGCAGCACACGAACAGATTTCAGTGAACCATATTAAGGTGAAATCTAGCTGATGACGTCAAAACCTTATTAATTGTGGTTTTTAAATGCAAGTTGTACATGAATTCCTTTGGTGACTTTATGCTACTTTCCTTTCTCCCTCCCATCAATCATAAAAAGCCTTTGATATGGCCTTAAAAACATAGCTGTAATGCACAGTAACCAGCATTGGTCCCTACATTTCTGTTCTTTAATGCTGAACACTTATTTGCAGAGTACCAAATACCTCATTTTCATTGGCATTCAGGAATATTATTGCAAAAGGTTGAAGAATGATGTAAAACACAGGGTGTTTATTCTCACTAGAAAGTCAGAAAAAATAACCGGTTACTAGTGATTTCCAGAACTTCAAAGAGCATAGGGCATCTGTCTTTTCAACATCTAATTTTTCTTCAGACTGCAGAAATAGGTATTTAAGGAGCCTTCTGTGGTTGTACCATCAAGTACTTCTGAAATAAATGAAATCTTTTACAGAAAAGACCACCTTAAATATCAGCTCTGTCTTGACTTGCATTCTTACCAGCAGTTTTAGCAAGCAGGGGAAAAGGAACTTTGTAATTTCTCAGAAAATTAACAAATGGGCTCTGGAGCGCCAGATGTAGGAGATCAGGGAAAAGCTGCAATACTGAGGAGTGTTGCAACAGGAGTGAAAAGGGGACTGCAATCAGGTCCTGCCTGTGAAACCTTAGGCCAGCTAAATTTTGGGCACATTCAGTGAGTTATTTATGTATTTAAGTTTTCCAGACCTGATAATAATTTTAGTAAAGAATGGTAATGAAGAGCAAAACATCAGCAATAAAATACTGACTGGCGCCAGTGGCAGTAGCAGATCAGATACACAAAACTGTGGTACAGTGTGAGTGCATTTCAGTGACTTTCTTGACAGTCTTTGATGGGAAAGAATATTAGTAGTCACAATTAATTGTAATTTCTTTTTTTCCTTTAAAAAATGCATTCAATTTGCTTGTTCTTAGTGGAAAAATAATTTTGGGGTTTTTTTAGTAAGAATTGTTTTTCTAGTCTATGTGCAACACTCAGTGTGAAAGAAAAGTGAAAGAAAATTTTAACATAATGTGATCAAAAATATATGCTCATTGCAAAAAATATCTCACTGTGCTGTGTGCATTATGCATTTTATTTTAAATGTAAAAATTTGTCATGTTTGAATGGAGAACAAGGGAAGGATGTATAAGAACAGATCTCTAACTTCTTTTCCTTGGTAGCAGGGTTTTCCAGTTCTTAAAAATGATAATTTAGAAACATTACATGTAATCCAGAAAATAAAATATTCAAAACAACATTTGGGAAAAAATGGAAGTAATCTTTAAAAAAGGCAAACAGCATATTGATATTTTGTTGGAAAATAAGGTTTAGTGATGTAGATGTCAGAACATAGTCATTAGACCCTTGCCACTGCCACATCTTACTCTTGCTTAATTTTTATACACACAGGGAAAAAAAATCATTATTTTGCTACAGCAAATAATTTGAAAGAGAGAGAAATCTTTTATATTCTCCTTGAAACTTCTTTGGTGCCCTCACAGTCAGGTTAACTCTCAGTAAACCATCATTGGACAATAATAGCTGTCCTTAGCTACTGACTGTTTCGTAGAATTGAGAGACTGCATGCTAGGAACTGAACTCTTTTCAAGCCTTATTATCTCAGCTGTTCAGTTTGCCTTATTTCAGATGGAAAAATGTAAGTACCAAAAATTTTCCCTTGACTTGTGTTACAGTTTTTTTCCCACATGGCATTTAATAATTTGTATTAAGATAAGAGAGTTAGGATTTTAAATGCCATTTCCCTCACAATAACTAATGTATCCTTTAGGTTCTGGTCCTTATGTTTTTATATATTCTTTAATCTTTCTATTCCACGGAAACAGCAGGAACTACCTGAATATTTAATTAAATGAATGCTTAGGAGGTCTCGGAGGCTTAGGCCTGTAAACAGAGCCTTGGGAAGACCCTGATGTGTGAGGTGTACCTCGCCCCAGTTTTTTACATTGTCATTGTCATGGGACTTATCTACAAGTCTCATATGTCAAAGGGGACACATTCTTGTACTGGCAGCCAGTATGAAGTCCATCTCGTACACATCCTCTCAGTGAGGCAAAATCACTTCAGGAATAGATGGGATACTTCAGGCCGTAGCTGCTATAGGTGGTCACATCCACTCTGCAAAGAAAGGTGCCATGGTATGTTTGTGGTTTGCACCCAGAAGTGCTGTATGGATTATTCTAAACATGGCTCTGAATGCATTCCTGAGGGTAACAACTTGTACAGTTGGCAGATTTGGTCTTGAGCCTTGCCCTCAGGTTGCACTTAAAATAGAAGGCAGGCTCATCGGTGGCTGGCATCCCAGCCTTTGCTGAAAGGTACAGTGCCTTCCAGAAATGGAACTCACAGGAATAGTGATTTGCAGTGAACAGGAGCAAGATTCTCTCTCTAGAAGGCAGTGTTGTAAAACACATATTAGTGGTGAGAGTTCCCTGGAGGATTTTAATGTGGTTTTAAAAAGCATAGTTAAAATACGCACTCCTGTTTTATAATGCAAATGCCAACTCATTATCTTCTTTTTTTTTTTTGTGTGATGCATGTTTCTAGGAATATTCTTAAGCTATTGAAAGAAAATAAAATACTTTAAAATTAATTTAGGCTCGTCATTTCGTCATTTAAGCTTTTTCTCCAGAAAAATTGAATTGGAAGTGTTTTCAGAAAGACACAATTGAAAAATTGTTACAATTATACAATGCATTACAAGCCAAGTATCAGAAAGAAGTGGGAGCATAGTCTGCACCGTCAAACACAGTAGGAGAATGTTTGCATATTGGCAATTCTAACATCATTTGTTTATCCCTGTTTTATCTTCTAAAGGGGGATTGTAATTCTGATTTGGTAGGTGCTCCCAAAACAAAACTTACAGCGATATACTGTCTTCTGCACTCTATGTGTGTGTTTGTGTGTTTTTATACAAAAGGCTTGGGAACAGCTTAGGTTCTGAGTGCAGAAATACTTTTAAATTGAAATGCAGATCAGCTTTTCCTCCTCACCCACTTTTTACATAATTTGCACCACAAGCATCATCTAAAAAAAGCCAGGTTCCTTCTGATCAGCTGAACGGTATTCAGGAGCATTAAGAAGGATGAAATTGCCTCTGCTTAGAATGAATACACTTTAGTTTCTCTTAGTCTTTGTCTGCTGTGAGCTAAGAGACTTTCCAAGGTTCAAAACTGTAATTTCTGCTCGGTGGAGGCCAATAGTTCTGTTTGCTGGTTTTGTACCACTTTGTTTTGGCTAATCTGAACAGCCATCCTTGATAAAGGATGGAAAAATTCTACCCCTCAGTTTCAGTCCCAAGGTGTCCTTCAGTTTCTCTGCCTCCCAACAACATATACACCAGTATTTTGGGGCCTATTCATTTTTAATAATGCTTTGGCTGTTTAGGCCTCATGTGGCTGGGGGTATTATAATTCTATATCCAGTTACATGGCCTGAAACAGCTGAAAGCTTTGCTGCTCTCCTGTAACTTCTGTCAAAAATGTACTTTGTATATCTCACCAAAATTTCAAGAGATGTCCAAACAGAACAAATGGCAGGCCTTGAGCTAGCAAAGCACTGAAAATGTGATCAGACCCACTTCTGTTACTGAAGATCATATTTAAGATGGACCCTCTCCAGCTCTGGAGGTTTCAATGGACTTGATGGTCCCTACCCTCATCTTGGAAGTTATGGCACGTAGAATGGTGGGGCCAGTGTTAAAAGGCCAGGGCCCTCCTTGAATCCTCTGTTTCTTCCTTGTACCCACATTTGTATTTTGTTAGTTTTGGCTAAAAGGTGGCTCGTAGATGGATGAAAGAGGTCTATCACTGGTTGTGGCTATTCCAGGATTGCTTAATAGAGCATTGTCACCCTGACATCCATGGATTGCCAGGACTGCTTAGAAAATCATCAGTAAGAACTGTGGTTATTGCATGTTTCAATAGAAGGATTCTTGGGTTTGAGTACAAGAAGACTTTGTGCTTCTTATGCTGCTTGGTCAAACATACTTGTTGAAAGATGAGAGCACCAGGAGTTCTGTATTCATTTAGGCACTACAGAGATGTGATCTGTGTACACAGAAGGAGATTTTTCTTACATAAAACTGAAAAATATATGTTAATGTTTGTTGTATTACTTGAACATTTTTGATTATTTAGGGTTTTTTTTCTTTTTTAAAGTTTTTTTGGTTGAGAATATTTGAGGGGAGGGGGGTTGCTTGAAATGCTGTCTGTCTTCTTGTTTTGATCTTGGACAGGCTGGAAGATACTGCTCACTTTTAGAAATACTTTCTCTGTGCTTTGATGACTGTCTTATGCCCTGTAGTATTCATGTTTAATTCATTTATGTTGTCGAATATGGGTCATGTTCTCTTCTTTTTGCTCTGGGTTAGGCTGACAGCATCTCCTCAAGTGAGACAACTACACAGCTGAAAGGAATTTCTTTGAATATAAAACTTAAAAATTGTTATTTTTAAAACTTGTATACTGTCCTGATTTTTTATTTCTGCTACTGGAAGATAATTCTTTAAACAGTAGATTATCTAATTATTGTTAATAACAGAATAGTAATGGAAAAGGATAAAAATTACCACCTTTACCAACCTTACGCATTTAGCTTTTGAATATTGCATAGCTTAAAGACAATTCTAATTTTATGAGGAACCATGCTTTACAAATATGTTAAATATACTACATTTGTTCTTCTGAGATAAGCTGACTTATCTCTGTAAAAAATATGAAATATTCATAGGATTTTCCAGTCTGAGATTCTTACTTTTGGGAAAGCAAACATATAATTTCTTGAATCAAATAGTAGTTTGAATATGAAGTAGTAGACATTTTTGTGGAGAACTTCTGCCACTGGTTAAATTAATGGCTTTATGGAAAGGATGTCATATGAACTAGAATATTTAAAAAGTGCAGGTTAATAGTAGCAGAATTCATACCTTCATCTGTGTGGTAACTGGATTCTTTGCTCATATGTAAGTATTAGTCTTTATAATATAAACAAGAATAATAAAAATGTCATCTGAGCCTTTTGTTTTATTTTATCAATGTGATGAGGAGAAACTTGGGTGCTTTATCATCCTTCATATTAACATCACATGTTAAGAACCATTGCTGTCACAGGCTGTCTGTAATGGTGCTCAAGTGTCAGTGACTGCAGGTATCACCAGAGAACGTGTGCAAGGTTTGGTCTTTTAATGGAAAGTAATTGTGGATTTGGTTTCTTCTGATTTATTTTTACTTTCTGAATGTACAAAAAATTACTTTCAAAAGAAAGTTGACTGCAGTCATGCAAGGCTGGTTTTCAAGTGCACATGGATGATCTCTCAGTGAAACATCATGGTTTTCCTGGATCTCCTGGACCGGAAATTGTGTTGTGGTTTAACCCCAGCCAGCAACTAAGTACCACACAGCTGCTCACTCCCTGTCCACCCCCACCTATGATGGGATGGGGAGAAGAAGCAGAAAAAAAGTAAAAGCTGTGGGTTGAGGTAGGAACAGTTTAATAATGAAAATAAAGTGATTGTTTAATAATAGTAATAACAATAATAATAATAATAATACAAAAAGAGAATAATAAAACCCACTGACAAATGGGTTGTCAGCCTGTCCTAAGCTATTGGTGCCTCCCAGCCAACTCCCCCTGCTTCATATACTGGGCACGACATTCTACAGTCTGCAATATCCCTTTGGCCTGTGCAGGTCAGCTGTCCTGGCTGCACTCCCTCCCAGCTTCTTGTGCACCTGCTCTCTGGCAGAGCATAGGAATCCAAAAAGCCCTTGATTTAGAGTGAGCACTGCTCAGCAACAACTAAAACATCAGTGTGTTACCAACATTGTTCTCATCCTAAATCCAAAACACAGCACTGCACCAGCCACCAAGAAGAAAATCGAACTCTATTCCAGGACAGCGTGCAGACTAGTCTGTAATCCCACAATTTCTGTGTACACCTGTATTCCTTCATTGTTAGTCAAATGATAGAAATCTGTGGGATCATGTTTTGCTTATGTATATACATGTGTGTTATCTGCCCATTACAACATTAACTTTAAAAGCTGTTAGAAAATTTCTGGTAAATTAAATGCATGTAGAAGTCTTGAAATATTAAATATCTATGTGCTAGCAGAAATACACATCCAGATAGAAGAGAAAGATATTTTACTAATTCCCACAATGAAGCAAAAATTGCAGTATGAGCTTAAGTTTTAAGAGCCACAGGGCATCAGGGAGTCTTGTTGCTATGAATGGCTTACCATGGGTCAGTCTTCAATATGAGTTCATTGGACACCAGAGAGCTACTTCTCAGCCACATGTCATGTACATTCCTTGTTGTCTAACAGAACAGCTTGTGCTGACAGCTAATTGCAGCAAAAGCTGGGATATTCACGTAGACTTACCCTGAAAAGATGTTTTGATAGCCAAGAGCATGTGAGCACCCCAGCAGTGTTTGCTTCCTTTAAATTAAAGGAACCACAAGACAAAATAAGAAAGCGCAGTGGTTTTGGTTCTGGTGAGTAGAAGAATACTTAAACAAAATGTAAGTCTTTTCATTTGCTTTTATTTACATACTTTGGAGGAATGGACTCAGTTTGCCAAAGCCGTACAGGCTGTGGTCATTTACTATCCTTTCTCACTGTGTATGCCAAACTTTCACTCTTAGGTGTTTTATAATTTATTTACTTTCAAGTAACTAATGACTGTGTTGAGTACTGTTAGGACTAATACTAATCCTTGTAGGACTGCCTTTGATTCTTTTTTGTCTTTAATCACTAACTGATGTTGCATCTCGTTAGTATTTTATTATCTTAGAAAATCCTAAGTTTATGACATCCACCAGGTGACCTTCATCACCCACACTTGTAGTACACACCGTGTTGAGAAGGAGGACTAATAACCTGGGGTGAAGGTGACCGGCTCTATTGCTTCTGAAGTCGGTGGCAAATCTCCACCACACCCAGAGCGATAATCCCAGTTTGTTTCTCAGCTGCTGTGCTGCTCCTCCAGTTGCTTGAGCAGCTTTTTTCCTTCCTTAGTCTTGTAACTTCATTTTTCCTTATGGGGGAAAGAAAGTGAGCCCATGTATTAACTATAAATACGTAATATATATACATAATGTGTCCCTAACTATATTTTCTCCCGTTTCTCAGCACGCCGCTGTGGAGCGGAGCGGCGCAGCGGTGGCAGGGGCACTCAGCCGCCCTGGCCGGTGCCGTATTTCAGGTGGCCAGACGGGTGCCTGTATTTTCTAGCGCCCATCCCTCCCGTAACGTCAGGGCGGGAAAGGGAAGATTTGTCTTTAAGCAAACTGGATGTCAGGGAGGTAGGCGCAGGTTGCCAGTGATCCCCGGCCCCGCGGGCTGGGGCTGGCGCTAGGCTGGGGCTTGGGCTGGGGCTGGGGCTGGG
>VZTI01002952.1:391319-544426 GCA_013397865.1 Struthidea cinerea | reverse complement strand
GGATTGGGATTGGGGCTGGGGCTGGGGTTTGGGCTGGGGCTGGGGCTGGGCGGAGTCTGGCGGTGCCGTGCCGGGGGCGGGGCGGGGCCGCCGCTCGGTCCCCGTCTCCCGCTCGCTTCCCGGGCGGAATAAGCAGTTTTTGTACGAAACGCAGCCCGATCTGCAGGTTTTGCTTAAGGTGCACGCAGAGAGGACGAGGGAGAGGCTGAGGCGGCCGGTGCCATGGGCCAGCTCTGCTGCTTTCCCTTCTCCAGAGGGGAGGAGAAGATCAGTAAGTGCGCGGCTGTGCGCGGCGCTGGCTGCCGCCGCCCCGGGAGGGAGCTGCGGGAGCATTCCTGCGGGGCTTTTCCTTTTGGAAAATTAACTGATTGCTTTTTAGAGAAGGGGTTGAGACAAATTATGCAATATTTCCACTAAGTCGGTGAAGATTTCTTTCTAATAGAGATAAGTAATCAGGTCTAATTTTGTTTATGAGCATTCTGTCAGTCCATTTCTGTAAGCAAATGTAGCCAAAGTGAGTATTTTGATTTTCCTTTTTGGCAAGTGCAGTTTAGAGTGAGAGATGAGACGGTTTTGTGTTGTAAGCATGTGCATGTTAAGGGTAAAGCTCATTAGCAACAGATAGAAAGAATGGAGATTTTGTTGATGTCAATGTTGGCAGATGACAAAGGATTTCCATTTGGGTGTTGGTTGGATGTGTAGTTTTAAGGTGACCAAGTGAGGGAACAGTTGCACTTTATGTATGGATCCGGTAGTGTCTGGTTTTGCTTTCAGTTGAGGAGCAGTTCTGATCTCTCTATCCTTTGGTGTACTGAGTCGAGCTAGCTAATTTGACTGGAATATTGTTTCTGTTAAATTCTGTGCTGAAAATGATGTTTGTCCTAAATTTGGTTACACAATAAAATATTTACTCTTGACTTCTTGCTCAGTGAAATATTTTCAACCTTTCTTCTAGAAGATGCAGCCAAATTTCTGTCACATTGTGTCTGAAATCAGTTTTAACTACATTCACATAATTCATTAGCTGTGGGCTAGAAAATCCAGTTTTCTAATCTGGTTTATATTTCATTGTTGTTACTCGGGAAGCTGTCTAGGCATAAAAAAAGTGAGAGTTTATACCATCAATTAAACAATAAATGTGTCTACTAATAGTGCAAGAAATCTAGAAGACAGCCTTGAGAAGATAAGTTGGCAATTATTTTAAAATATTTTTCCTTCCCAGGTCATGGTATGAGGGTAAATGTTACAAATTTTGCATTGGGGAAATGACTAGGAACATTTTATATTTCAAAACTGTTTTTTCATCCAGCCAGTACAGAATGTCTTTATGTGAAGAGCAAGTAGGCAATGCAATTCTCTTCTAATATATGAATAGGTAAAGACAGACAACGAATACAAATTGAGTTTTTTAGTTTGTTCTGTTGACAGAAAACAAGAGAATGAAAAAAGCTTTATATTCTTCTGCATCCTGCTTCTTTCAGTCCCCTCATCACTGCTTTTTAACTTTTCTTTTGCCATCACCTGTCATGTACCAGCTTTCTTTGTATGTGCTCCTGTGAGTGATTGGAACATACATTGAATATACCATTTAGCACAGCATGACTTCAAACTACATGTAGTCAAAAAAAATCATTCAGGAGATGTCGTTATGTATGTGCAAAGTCACAAAGGCTTTTAAAAGATGTCTGCTTTTGGCATGTAGCAACTGAAAGGTGTGGCATAACCCCTTGAGAATGTGGAAAGGAAAAAAATGGTTTGTTATAGGATGAGGGGAATCTGAAGCAAGGAGATCTGGCTATGGGTGAGGTAAGAAGGTGGTGTCTGAAATGAGGAGAAAAAAGTAGATGTGGCACTGTTTTACCAGTGTTCATGGGGGAGTAACATGACTGAGCCATCTTAAAAAGGGAAAGAGAGAGGAAGTACAGGATGAGCATGGTGAACGTGATTGGTTTTTCCCGTAGTTCAGCACTGACTGGAGAAAAGAGAGAGAAGGGAAATGGCTTTCCTTTCATCTGGCCTCCATCCCTCTCTTCTGCCACATCTGTATCTCACTCTGTGCACTGGGAGAAAGCACTGCTGGGCATCTAGCATGGCCCCAGCCAGACAGGCGATTTGAAGCTGGCCACGTGGAACAGGCAGAAAGGAATGTGTCTCACATCCATTTTTCCTCTTCTTATCATATTATCGTGGTGACCTCTAAACTAATTGTGTCTGGAAATTAACCTGGGCTTTTTATTACCACTAAATTATCCTGGTTAGCAAACATGCAGGTGCAAATCCTAATGATGTGCCTGTTGTACACGAGAAACAAAAAGTACATTATAAAGTGCAAGCATGTGCAGTAAACAGCAGCTCACTCTGCTGCTTGATTCATTTCAGTTGCAGTGAAGATGAAAATGTACGAACTTCATTATGGTTTTCCTATAAGTTTTGTTTCAGCTGAGGTGCCTCAAGTGAACTCAGCTGACAAATGCCAGTTATTGAATTGCTGAAGGTTTGTTCCTTATGCAGTAAGGAAATGTTTTCATTTCATGTAAAGTGTAGTTGCAAAAAGTGTTGTAATTGTATTATCAGGAACTGTTTCATAGTTTTGTCAACGTCTTTGTGTTGAGTGAGATGAAAGCTTACTCCTTTCATGGTGTATTTCTGAAAATTTGAGTTTAGATCTATTTCACATCAAGTGTGGATTGAACTTAGCTTCAACATGTTGACTAATCTGCATTGTTAAAAAAAATAACCTATTTTGCCTTAGAAATTAATAGGTGCTTATGACTGAAATGCACCAAAGTGCTGACAAGTGGAAGCTGAGTTGTGTTACTAAGTTTTAACAGCCACTTTCTTACGTCTTGTACCCACACACAATTATGTATTTCACATCCCTTTCTATTCTCTTCAAATTTAGGTGTAGCCATGGAAAACATTTAGCCGAGTTTTATGGTTATGGTAGGATCATAAGAGTGGTTGCATGGACCAGATTTAGGATCTGTCTCCCTAGCACATACCTAACAAAGCCACTAGAAAAGGGCAGGTGTATAAGAAGGTGTTTCCTCAAAATAAAGTTCTAATGCTGCAGCAGTTCAAGACTTGGGGACTTTGTGAAGCGGGATGGCATCCTTGATAATTACAAGTCTTTAATTATTTTTTCCTTTTCAATCCACAGAAACTTTTAAGATCCGTACTATCTTCTGGCAAGAGGCTTTATGGCTTAAATATGGTTTTTGTAAAGAATCTTACTAGCCATGCCAACCAATACACTGTTGTTTACTGAGTACTATCTAAATAAACAGTTTTTCGGCCACACTTGGTAGAAGTCAATTCCCAGAATGTACTCTGAGTAGCAGAGATCTAGGGTATTCTGCAATGAAGGAAAGGAAAAAAGTATCTCTTCTCACCACTGATTGTGGGATAGACACAAGTAAAGCATGAGTAGAAACTGTTAAAACTTAGATATGTAGGACGTTAACAACCTCTTCTTTCAGTTCTCTTAGTGAATGATCATGTAACCACTCTAAGGCTGAGAGAGCCTTCTACAAGGATACAGGCGCCCAATTCAGCATGTTAAGTTCCACTGAAGTTGGTTGGAGTTTCAAAATCTGGCTCACTGTGTTCAAGGAAGGGCTTTTCAAAGAGTATATATTTAAAATGAAGATTAGTGTTTAGTCTAACAATTAATTCTTTATATTTCTGACATCATGAAGGAATTGTCTGCATGATAATCCTCTAGTTAGACCTTGTGTTGATTTGCTTATGTCAATGCTCAGTAAGTGCTTTTTCATTTTGGAAATGGTCTCAAATGGTCTTTAACTGCTTTTTGAAATGATCTAACTGCAGGTTCATTTCTGGTCTAAACTGTTTGTTTGTTTTAACTTCATAGCGTGACACTTTTTAATCTGACATTAAAGAAAGCACTTTCCAAAATAAGCATCGTTACACCTCATTATAGCTGTATATGTGGTAGCCCATTTGCTACTTGATAGGAAACCAAGGAACAGAGACCTTGTTGTACTGGCCAGAAATTTTTTTAAAAGGCTGTTAAATATTGAATGCATACAAAATTCCCATATTATACAATTACTAATTTGAAGTAAGGCTGGTCATATAATCAAAATAGAATATGAAACTTATTTGCATTCTAAAAAATGTGATTCCCAACTTAAAAGGGCAGTGCATAGCAGTATGAGCACTTTTGCATGTTTTAATTTAATGAGATTAAACAATTTGTTGTTTGATAGCTGTTATAAACAGAATGAGAGCAGCTCTGCTGGAAAGGACTTGGGATGCTGGTGGATGAGAAGCTGCACACGACCCAGCCATGTGCACTGGCAGCCCAGAAATCCAGTTGTATCCTGGGCTGCATGAAAAGCAGCCAGGAGGGCCAGCAGGGCAAGGGAGGGGATTCTGCCCCTCTACTCTGCCCTGGTGAGACCCCACCTGGAACACTGCATCCAGCTCTGGGGTCCCCAGCACAGGAAGGACATGGACCTGCTGGAGTGAATCCAGAAGAGGTCACCAACATGAGGAAAGGCTGAGAGAATTGGGGTTCAGCCTGGAGAAGAGATGTCTTTGGTACAAATTTATTGTGGCCTGCCAGTACCTGAAGGGGCCTGCAAGAAAGATGGAGAGAAGCCTTTTACTAGGGCATGTAGTGCCAGAACTAGAAGGAATGGCTTCAAACTGAAAGAGAGTAGGTTTAGATCAAATATTAGGAAGAAATTCTTTATTGTGACAGTGGTGAGGCACTGGCACAGATTGCCCAGGGTAACCATGGATGCTCTTTCCCTGGAAGTGTTCAAGGCCAGTTTGGATGGGGCTTTGAACAACCTGGTCTAATGAAAGGTGTCCCTGTCCATGGCAGGGACTAGATGATCTTTAAGTCCCCTTCCAACCCAAACCATTGTATGATTTTATTATTATATGCTATCACTCATAGTGCATATTGAATATAAAGCATGTAAACAGTTGTGGAAATGAGTAAACGAACACAGGGCCTAGGGCTTTGTAGCCTGTGCAGAGGAACTGGGCAAGCCAGCAAGTTCCAACTTAACTTATAGCCAGGCCAGCAACATGCAGTCTAGATCTTTTGGGCCTGACCAAAAATTACCCAGCTATATCAAACTAGAGATTGGTTTTTGAGGGTAAAGCAAAGTTCAGTGAACAGAATGCAGTTATTTTATTTACATCTTAAAATTATTTTGAAAATCTTGAAAGTTACATTTGCAAATCATTGACTTGGTCAAATTTGCAGTTTGGTATAAGCTATCGGGATTTATTTTGCATTTACGTAGCTGTAGTACAAAAGTTGCATTGTCTGGCTTTCTGTCATGACAGACAGGACAGGTTTGCCTACCACAAATAGTGAGTCAATCCCTGTTGTTAAACAGGCCTTGTGCATTTGCCAGGTTGTCCAATACTGATTGCTCCCTGTCCTGCAGGTTGTGTCCTTCTCACTTCTGTTTTGTGAGGTTTTAACTCTTACTTGCTCAAAGTGATACCTGCTCCGGTACTATGAAGACATTATTCTTTTCCCTTTTTCTTCCTGAAATGTGAAAACACACTCATCAGCTGAGGTTGGTGAGTCCTATTTATACTCATTCTCCAGTGCTTATGTTCTGTCTTGCCAATCTCCCTGTGTGATGTTGTTTCTTCACTCCTACACATACATTCACACAAGATATACACAAAGAGGTGCATGATGTGGATGATAAAAACAAACAATTTGAAGGAAAGGTGCATTCCTCAAAATGACATTTTGAATGACAACTAGGTGTTGTTTGTCTTTTTCCCTCGCAGAACTTCACGGTGCCTGTGATTAGACTGATAAGGTTGTTTCCATTCTTTATGGGAAGAAAAGAAAGAAAATTTAGCAGTCTAAACCAAAACTAAGAGTTCAATACTTACCGTGTCAAAGTTGAAAGTTGCACAAGTCTTCATCCTCCTGCAACCAACATTAGGTTTGATGACCAAGGCAATAAGCCCAACCCGGGCCTGAAAACAGCCAAGACTGTCATTAGTGTCAGTAGAATCGTGAATATCTTACATATATGTTCATGCTTGGATCTGACAGCGGCTGTCAAAAATAATCCCTCCGTAATGCAGCTAGACTGCTAAGAGAGCTGTACACACTAGTGAAGATAAAGAGAGATTTAAAGAAAATCTAGGAGAGAAAATAAGGTGTTAAGTTCACCTTTGCTGCAAGGTATCAAGGAGGGGGATGATAGAAGAGCAGGCTTTTAAATCAGAGGAATGATATTTAAGAAAGCCTTCAGAAGTGGATACCTCTGTGGCCTCAAGAATGAAGAATATAGTAATCTTGAAGTAAAGAGGATAAAAATACTGGTGACTGTGAAATTGGGAAGTTTTAAAATTGTGTTGGATGTTTCCATATGTCTTAGGCAATCCTCCTTGAAATTAAAATGCCTCAACATATTTGGGGGTGTTGGTTGGGTTTTTTTAATTAATAACTGCATTTAGAAAATAGTCCTACATGATATGAACTCATACTGCTGAATTTTCTTCAGTGTTTGATCTATAGTAATTTTAGGTGGCATTTGACTTTAATTGAAAAGTGGAATTTAGTACTTTTTTTTCTCGCTTTGTGTTTGATACAAACATATGTAAGTCCAAATTTAAATCCTATCCGCATACATGGACTGTGGGAAGAAATTAAATTATTGAATTTAAATTTTCTACCAATTTTTATTTGGGTATAAGGAATTTTAAAACACTGAATTGTATTTTTTTAAAATAGGCTACATTTTACTATTTCACAAGTAGCAGACTGTCTTGCTCTATAATCTATTAAGACTGCAAAAGCTGGGCTCTCTTCCACCTTCCTGACAGGATGTTTTGTATAAAATAAATTGCAGCTAGTAATTCTGGAGATGGATCGAGTCAAACATGATTGCCTTGTGATTAGGTTATGTTACTGATGGTGGGAAAAAGCAGAAGTGTTTATTGTATAATTTATTTAGGATATGACAGAACTGCTTCTTTTCCTGAAAGGAAACATGAGCAAAGTCAGGGAGTTCTGTGGTTCATTTTCAAAAAATGTCCAGGTTAATTTGTAGATGGTCTAAAATACTGAAAATTGTAAACTCTGCTAGAAGTCTAATCTTTATATAATATGCACTTATGTATAAAATGAGGATGTATCTGGGGCTGAATACCTTATTTGGAGTACTATTGGCCGCAGTGATCCATAACTACACTGTGCTGAGAAACTTTAGGAAAAGCCTAAACTAAACCTGTTAGTATTAAAGGACTTGAAGAATAACCCATGAGACAATAGGAAGAGATTTCATTTCATTTCAGCCGTAGCAAGAAGAAGACCAGGACTAGCTAGATGGAACAGGTACCAACATTTCTCTTGATCCCAGTACAAGAAGATGAGAAAAAAAAAAAGTATTGGAATTCAGAAGACCCTAATGAAGAACTTCAAAATGGAGATGAGGTCATTAAAATTGGCAGCATGTTGATGGAGTTGGAACTTTAATGAACTTAATGTTCACTTTTCATAAAAAGTGTGTCTTTATACCATTTTGCAAAAGTATTTGCATAGATTCCTACTGTATTGTTGAAATTGTATTTATTTTCCACATTGAGGCCAAGTGCTCTATCTTCCATTCACATGCTGCTATTACTTTACTGTCTATACCTCTGCAACTGTATTAGGTCCCCAACATATTGGGAGAGAGTATCTTTTATATCAGTTTAATGACTGGCAGAGGGGGATATACATAACGTAACCATTGTCTTTTGCTTTCACCCTCACAATGATCTCAGTCCTCCTTACCCAGATGGGGGAGTTGTGTGATCTTCGGATAAGACTATCAAGGTGAAAACTGGCCACACTTTTTATAACCCTGCCTGTAGTCTGTGGGAGGTTGCTACAAGCTGCCATCTTTCTCAGTGAATTCTAGCAAGAAATATGTGATCACGTGCAGTACTGGTTAACCTGGCTTCTTACAGATAAATGTTGATAGAAACAAAATTACTATGCTGGCAGTTGTTAGATAAGCAAAACAATAATGGTTCTAAAACCATAAAACCCCATCCTCTTCTAGATTAAAAAGTGCTGGCAGAAGAAGTTGCAGATCCCACAGAATCATTGCTGCCACCATCCCTGGTTGTGTACACTGTGCCCTGGTGATCTGTGCTGTGTAGACTGATCCATAGCAGAGCAGGTTTTATGTGAGCACTCTTTTAATAAAGGCAGAAACACCCCAGTGAGGTTAAATGCTTCTCCATCATTAGCTGACTGACCTGGGTAATCTTGTTTTAAGTGAATTAAGGAATTTTGAAAAACCCTGCAGCAGTTGATGGTAAAGGTCACATAGCCACAACAGCTTCTTCCATTTTATGACTGGATCTAATGAAGTCATTAGAGAAGAGTAATACACAAGAAAAATACGCAGGCTCAGTTTTGCAAAGTGCCGAGCGGCCTTGATCCCTTGTGAACATGTGCACACGTGGAGATGGATTCCTGCTGCCAGTAGACCATGCTGGAGTGGCAAGGAGCTGAAGCTTCTGATGCATATGGGAAGGACTAGCAGAGTGGGAAGAGGAGACACAGACCAGAAAAGTTGATTATGATGTCTTTCTCAACAGAGTATACTGCTCCCTTGGTGTAATGGAAGGGTTTTTACTATGTTTAAAGTAATAAGCTCTGCCTCTGGGCAGATTGATCCATTGATACATGTGGATCAAACATTAAATCATGTAGATGTCAGATGGGTCAGCCTTCCTGCTAAGTGTGCCATCTCGGGGCAGTGAAATGGTGTCTCTCTATCTAGCCTGGACTCAGATGGAGAAGACAAGGAAAACCTGCCTGGTTGTAGCCAAGTGCTTTTCAGAAACTGCAGTAAAAATAGTTGGAAGGGCAAAGCTCTGAGAGGTGTATGGACTATGTATCTCCCTTCTGCCACCCCTCCCAGTTGTATTGCCTCATATGGCTGCTGCTTCACAGGGTAAAGTGCTGTACTTCTTATTGGTTGGCCAATTTCCAAGGTCCTGGAGCATTTATCATGCTTATATTTCACAGGAAGGTTATCTTCATATTTGTGTGCTTTCCCATCCTCTTCTGATCTGCAAAGCTATACTTCAGAAATGAGTTTATTGACAAAGAAATGGTTGTTAGCTAATGCTGGTCTGGAAATGTTAAGAGACATGAAAGAAAGTTTAAAAACTGATGCAAGTGTATACCTAATTTCTGCTGTGAAGGGCATTGTATGAGCCATCTGTGGATTTTTTAGGTAATCACTGTTTAGTCCTGTTAGTACTGCAGTGGATAACTCTGTTATGGGACTTTTCATTGAGCAAAGAGGAAAGACAACATTAAAACTTTTGTTTACAGCTGAAGGCTTCTTTGCAGATATGGGAACTGAGCCTGTGATCCCAGTGAGTCCATACAAAGGTCACCACTGCTGGAACCAGTCAGCAAGCTTGTCAGGCTAACAGAGGCTGCTGGTTGAGGGGGTTCTGGTTGTGAAAAATGCACTGTTAGTTATACTATGGTTATGCAGTTTTCTGAGCAGAAATGAAACACTGTAAGGGGTGATGATGAGTACCATGCAGTATTGCTGCTGTTGTATGTATGGGACTGTAAAGGAAAGAAAAAATAATCCTCTGTCAAGCAGAGGGACCTTCCTTAAAATGTTTATTTTACTGCACATTGATGCAATTAATTATTTCTGTGATTTGTTTTCTTGATTTTGCTCTCTATTTTAAAATTTCTGGCCAAATAATGTTTTAGTGCACTTGGCTACAAGGTCAGACAATCTCTGTAGAGAAGTAATACACTGGGAAGTTGCTTATGTGGAGAAATTTCAAATAATGACATTAGCCAGACATTTTGTTCATTGTTTCTGGAAGGTATTTCATTCAAAAAAACACATGAATAAAACCAACAGATTCCAAAGGAATAGTAGTATTTTCTTAAACTACTTACTGAGCACACTGATGCCACGTCAGTTAAATTGATGGACAAAAGTTTGGGGCAAGAGCAGGCTGCAATAGATGCAGAATTGAGTCCTGCATTTCTTAGGTTATATAGATATCAGTTAAAGTTCCATCCATCATAGGTCATTTCCTTGCCCTGTAAGGGGGGAAAAAACACCCAAGAATATATCCATACACTCCGTATGGCAGTCAGGAGAAAGAAGCTTTATGATGACTTGGAATATGAGCAAATTCTGCTGCAATCACATTCAAATAGCCCTGAGCGTTACTGTGGGCCACCAGCTGCAGTGGCAGATTACAGTTGAAAGTTGCATTTAAAATTCCAAGTTGTGCTGCTTCTTGGTTCAGAAATCCAAACGGACCAAAGAATAGTGAATGCAATTTCTCATGGGGCTAAATCTTTCAAATGCAATTAGTTTGTTTTGTAAATCTCCAGCATAAAGTTAGACAAAAAGCTTGAATAGAAATTAATAACTCTTTTAAAATATACTGTAATGGTTAATTGCTTTTGATCTTTTATAAATGGGTTATAACTGACAGGTAACTATTGTCTATCAATTTGCAACATAACATAAATAAGAATACATGTTGCTTTTGCCCAGAGAACTTACTTCTGCGTAATAAAAATCATAGTTTTCTGGTAGTGGTGAAATCTCAGAAAAATTTCCAATGCCCAGTAACTGAACTGTTAATTTTAATAATGTTTATATTAATTAAAAATAATAATTTCAATAATAATGTACCATTTAGCACTGCAGTGATTTGAAGCTCTCTAAAAGGATGCTTCAGTTGGAATATTCAATTAGAAACAAGCTAACAGTGTTTAAGGATTTTTGCTAAACATGCAAGTAAAACCATGAAAGTGAAACAGATTAACTGGGGCATGAATCAAGCGGTACTGAAAATGTCAAGTGAAACCCTTAGCAGCCGTAGGCAGGAATAGTGTTGATTTATACCAACCAAGGACTTGGCCTGCTAAGCGTCATGGCTGTGACAGGCCACTGGCAGCCTCTGAAGTCCAGAGCTGCAGTGAGACAGATGAGAATATCAGCTAGCCCATTTAAAAGCAGACCTTCTATAAATACTATCAGAAATATTGGTTCAGATGGCAAGCCAACAAATTGCCAGCTCCATCTGGAATCCTCTTTCTAAGTACATACATAGCGAGAGTAGGAGCCTGGGTAAAATGCTGTTTGTGCAGCCTTGGGCATTAAAAATCAAACCGGTAGTCTGCTCTCTTGGCTCTTGCAAGAGACTTCCAATAGGATTTCTTCAAGAGAGAGTGAGCCTGGAAAGAAAATAAGACCACTTTTAAATCTTCTGCATTTACACTGGTTTGTCCAAGCAGTGTGTCTGCTGCCGTCCCATATTCGTTTTGGGTTTAAAAGGGAAAAAAAAGGCCAAAAGACAAAGTAAACATACAAAGTAAACATAAACATGTCTTGGGTGAATTGAAGAGGGTAATTACACTGATGGTCCTGTATGCAGATGTTCCACTTAAGAAGAGAAAGTGTAATGGATTTCTCATACTTCTGTAAGTATGGATGTTAAACATTATTGCTCATTAGTGGAAAATGTGTTTGGTATCCACCCCATATACACCTAGATATGAGATATTCTGTCTTTTAAGCTGATAAAATGATTTAAAGATTATCTTTAAAGATTTAAAGATTATTAGTAACACCATTGCCACAGCAAAAGGAAGACTGGGTTCTCAGAGGAACTGTTTGCTTTACTCTAGATATAGTTGAATAAAGCAAAGGCTACAGCATTATGTTTTTATTGATTTTCAAAGGGTAAATTACAGGTCATTGCTATCAGATAATATTAAAAGCTGCCCTGTACTCCCTATTTGGATAGTAAAAGTGAACACTAGTGAACACTATCCAAATACCTTATTTTGTATTATGGAAGTCCTGTCAGTACTATTTCTCTCATTCATTGTTGCATGCTCCTGTCTCGGTTTACTGAGATTTGTGTGTACTCTGGCACACTGCCTCTCTCTAGTCACTATACAAATTGTGCCACTCTTTACACACCAAACAGTAGAAGGAGCAGCATGGTTTTCTGAAGTGCTGTAAGGCCTGCCCTGAAAAGTAAAAAGCATTAGAAAGTCTAAATGCTTAGAGTTATGTATTTTGCCTTTCCATTTCCTTACTTCTGCAGGTTAAATCAGAACTACAGCAGTAAGATTTCATTGTAGTAAAAGAGAAAATGGAAATTCTGTTGTTCCCACAGCTTTACTGGAGTCAGGAGCCAAATCCTGTCCTCTGGCACATGTGTTACTCTAGCTACTACTGCATTACTCTCTGAAATTGTTCTTAGTTCCTACTTCTGTTTTCATTTGCACTGGGCTGCTTTGGAGTTATGATTCAAAACCTCTGCCAGGAGAAATCCACAGAAGTAACTGTTCTATGAATGCAGAATTTGGCTCAAAGTACTTCTCAGCTTTGCTACCTACAGACACAGCCCAGCTCTGTGACCACTTTCGGTGCCTTCGTTGCCGGGGTGCTGCATGCTGGGGTGGCTGGGGCTGCACCTGAACGCTGGGACTGCCTTGCCCATGCCAAGACCCTGGCATAGTTCTGGACCTGGCAAACCAGTACATACTGCAGAAACTCCTGGGCACTGGTTAGGATTTAGCACCAACCCTCGTCCTTTCCCAGCAGGCCATTTGGATGCAGCCACAGCATTTCAGAGGCCTGCAGAGCTGGATAGGATGGACCTGAGTTGCTCTGTGCTAATTGGCCTTAGAGCCAACAAGTACTAGCATTGTAGAGCTCATCTGTGTAAACATAAGCAGGTACCTTTGCATGAAACAGCAGGTTTCAGAGATGCTTTTCATGGTACTGTGAGAACAGGTGTTTGTCTAATGTCAACATAGAACCCAAGTTGAATTTTCCTTCTCTGCTCAAAAGTGGTCCATAAGCAAATCCATTTTACAGCCAAATAGAAAGTGCAACATGCTAAACACGAAATACCATTCTCTGTTACTATATGTGAACAGCTACCCCTTCAGTTTAGAAACTAATTTGCTTTGACCTATTCTATTACTATATGACAAGTCCTACTGTAACCTAATCCCTGAGCTTAGAGTGGAGCTGCTCACAATGTAGAAATTGTAGCATATGGAAAAAACAGCTATTACAGAAATAGAATAGCCACACTTGAGAGTGGGAAAGTGTTTGTTATACAACCAAAATGTGATAGTTGTCTTACTTCTTCCTAAGATGATATTTTAAATGTGCTTTTTTCCCTTTATGCTGTCTGATTTGTGATGCTTAATGCTAGGTAATTGGGTGCTTTGTTTGCTAATGGAGAGTGGTATTCCTGGAAGTAGGCAGGCATGTTTTAACCTCAATTCCATAAACCATTAAAAAATTAAAATTTTTTAAAAAATTATAGAATTGGTCCGCACAGCCTCCATTAAAGATGCCATATAATTAAGAAAGAGAAAATGAGTTACTTTGTTTCACTAAAGGTCTCTAGAAACTAGAATGTGGACTAATAATCAGGCTCTCCATTTTGACATTTCTATAGTGACCCGGAATGATCAGGAAGGTATACTCAGTCCTCTTTCAAACAGGGATGAAAATAGGTTTCATCTGTGGAAAAAGTTTACCTCTGGGAAGGAAAAATCAAACCCCAAAATCTATCTCTTTTTTCCTGTCCAGCAAGGTCGTGTGCCACCAGACCTATAACCTTTTAGCAGAAATGGCACGCATGCAGTGCTAGCTAAATCTGCCCTGAGAAGATCAGTGTAACTTTTGTCCTAGAAGCTCAAGAAGCTCATGGATCAGAGGAAGAAGATGTTTGGAGGAAGTACTGTTTCCAAAAGAATATGATGCGCAAAACGTGAAGTAGGAGCCCAGGCTGTGCTTCCAGAAAATGCCTGGGAAGCTGCAGAGCCACATCTTGGGGAGCTCTGAGAGCAGGAGCTAGCTAGTTTTGAAAAAAAAAAAAAAGCTACAAAGACAGAAGGCAGGAGGAGGAACTGGTTAACATGATTAAGCAACTGTTAGGATAGCATGGGATTACTTCTATTGCATCATGTGAAATAAGAACAAGAGAGAACATTTTGTATATATTTCAGGGAAAGCTTCCTGTCAGTGACAGATGCTGGGCTGCAGAGAGTCTACATTTTGCAATGTTGTGACCAAGATTTTGAGATTAAGGCAGACAAACTAAGAAGGCAAGACAAACAAAAGGTCCTTGGTCGAATGAGGGGTTGTCCTTTAGATGACATTGGTCTGTTATTATTTGTGAAATTATTATAGGCGAAGTGGAAAATAAGATAGCTTGAAAAGTATCATAGTAAGGCATACTGGCACCTTGTTCAGCAGCTGATTACTGATGGTTTAATAATGTTTTATGCCAAATCATTTTGCCATTTCTAAAATTGGAGTGGTCCTGTTTTGATAAGCTTAAAGTAAAGAACTGACAGAAGAGATTGGGATTTAGAGGAATTCGGGGTATATGGTTGTATATGGTATGTAAGTTAGCATGGTGTTCCTGCCCATGGCAGAAGGGTTAGAACCAAATGATCTTTAAGGTCTCTTCCAACCCTAGCCATTCTACAATTTTGTGGAGCATGGGGTTGGAAATTGTCTTAAAAGGAAAATGGACTGGTTGCAAACTGTCCTTGAGCCTTAAGTAGCCAGAAATACACTGTACCAATGACCAATTTGGCACTGCCAAATTTGTACAATAGGCAGTACTTTTAGACTTGTAACTCTGATGGTGACATTAACAGACAGACTTTTTTCAAGCTCTTGACCCTGCCTGTAACTCTCATGATGCTTAAGAATCATTGTCCTAAATTGGTGTAGAGAAAATTCACTTCCTATTAGGTATTTCCTCTGGATCTCAATCCCCAAATCTCAAAATCTGCCATTAACTTTATTTTTTCTGCTGATGGCTTAATCCCTTTGAATATCTGCCAGTCTCAGGTGAATTTGATCTGGGCGCTTGCTAAGTTTCCTGCAAGTTAAAATCCTCAGGCATGGATAATTAATTTCACTCACTAGAGAACTTGTATCCTTTTGCTAAGAGGCAAATTGTCTTACCCCATGGTCTATTATTGTGTTAATCTGTTTCACATCCTAGCAATAATTTTTCAGTGACACTTTATTCAATTTTTCATTTTACTACAAAGCACAAGGATTGAACAAAACATATTAAGACTCAGCCATGTTTTCTGTATCAAGTACTGTGACTGAGTACCATCAGCAAATGTACATTTTTTGCTGTCTTAAAAATCCATTACCATCCAATATAGCCTAATGCAATCAAAAAGGTTTTCCTTTCTTCCTTTCTCAGATCCCTTTTTGCTTTGCACATACACCTCATTAATACAATGCGAGATGTTTTTCCAGCACAAAATGATGAGTTTATTCTTGCAGTTCTACAAAATGTAACCTGTGATGTGGTGAGTTCTAGGGATTGAACCCCCTTCTAAAGTCGGGGTTTACCTTTCTCTGTTGAAATGAAATTTGCTGTCGTGTTTTTGTGTTTTGAAGCAAAGTTCATCCTCTGATTTAATGACATAAATGTTAATTTATGTTGACCCCCGCCTGTGTGCCCTATTCATGCATTGTGTGTGTGTTCTCCGTTGTAATTAGTCTGAAACATTTGGAAGAAGGGCCAGGCGTAATACAGCTTGGATCATGGAGTCACTGCCTGTAATGCCTGCTTCAGCACAAGTGAATAATAATAAGTCCATTCCAATAGAAGTGCATCATTTTACTTTCAGAGATCCATTTCATTCCCTTTGCCTTTTTTTTAAAGCCATAATCTTTAAAGAAGGTATAAAATAAGAAAATACTATGAGATTAGACTTTAGATAAAAACATGATGTGTGGTGAGGCCTGTCCAAGTATAAGCTTCTCCATCAGCAGCAGGACGTGTGGATGCCTGTGGTGCTGCACCCAGGCTGTGAGGACAGGCCAGTTCTCAAATGCGCTGGGTTACTGCTTCTGATGCCCCACACGGTAACCCTCAGCGTGGAGCAACACTTGCATTCTTGGAGGTCAAACCACGTGGCATTGTGCTGAGCAATTGTTGTATGTGCTTTCCTGTCTCAGGAAATCTCAAAATCATTAATTACATAATCTGCTCCTGAGGAGAACTATTGCCCATTTCTTTCCTTCTCCTCATCCTTAACAGACTTTGCTTGCCTCCTGTAGCCAGATCTAGAAATGGGAGAACTTTTCTGTATGGAAAACATAAAGGCAAAGGAAATTAAACTACCTGCTTTTGATTACACAGTTGGTTCTGAACAGAGTGAAAAGAAATGCAAAACCTGGTTATGGTGTGACTATCCACCCTGTATTTTTTACTCTTGATCTGAGGAAAGGCTGAGAAAAATACTGCTTTAAAATAAGAGGACAAAGAAAATACATGAAACTCCAGATTAGAACTGTTTAGCCTGATAGAAATAAAGGCCCAAAAGACCAGCTGGCATAAATAAGCAGTTTTCTACTGATGTTATGGGACAGATTTAGAATTATTTAGATGCTAAAGAGGAAGGTGTGGAACTGTGTATACTATGTAGGTAGAGAGAAAATTTGCAAATGGAAAAAGGAGTGTAAAGAGATGAGAACCATCAGTTTTAAGGCATGGCAATGAGCAATCCATTATGGTACTGAGTAAATTGGTAAAATTTGTGATGATTAGTTCAGTTTTTGGCATAGCAGACGTATTTTTCTGGATTGATTTCACTGAAGTGTTGCTAGAACAGTCTTTGACTCACTGAGTTTGAGGAAGTAGAAATATGGGGGAAGAGAAGGAGGGGGAGTTATTCTTTTGCTAGAATGCAGTGTTAGAGCTGTAGGGATTTACTCTCATTAAGTAAGTGTTGCTATTAGGGAAATGGATGTTTTTTAAGGAGTTTTATGTTGTTTCACGAAGAACATGCTTTTATAACTATTTTATATTTAGCATAGGAAGGATGTGGAAGTAAGGCCCATTGGTTTAAAAAAGTAATTAGGACTCGATTATTCTTGATTTTAATGGTGAAGCAGACTCAAGAATAATGTTAATTTTGATTACTAGGTACTTGCTCAGCAAATGAGGATATTTGCACTATTCATAAAGAACATAGGATTGGAAAAAATTAGTGTTGTCCTCTCATATTCTTTCAATTTTTTTCTTGCCCTAGATTATAAAGTCTGTTTTTTTCATATGAAGGATTGATTGCATTAAATTTAGTTTTATGGCATGGTAATGTTCCAGGATTTTTTTGATGCACAGATTTTGTTACACTATCCTCCAGCAACAATTTTCAGATTTCTGTGAATTAGATTAAGTGAGCTGTAGTCATACCTTCAGCATTCTTAACTCTTCAGCTACAGCTATTCTGATTTCATATGTCTGAGGTCACCAACACTCCCATGCTACAGAGCAATTTATTATGACCAAGCACATGTCTGAATTTGTTGCTTATCTTGTCTTTGAAACATTTTGCTTTGGAAAGCAAGAGGGACATTTTCCAAGGGCATGTGGTGATAGGACAATGGCTTTAAACTGAAAGAGGGTGGTGAGACACTGGGACAGGTTGCCCAGATACGTTGTGGATGCCCAGTCACTGGAAGTGTTCAATACCAAGTTGGATGTGGCTCTAAGCAACCTGGTCTAGTGAAAGGTGTCCGTGCCCATCGCAGCGGGGTAGGAACTAGATGAGTTTTAAGGTCCCTTCCAAACCGAATCATTCCGTGATTCAGTGTTCTTGCAAGTGGGTATATTTGGACTTTTAGAGAAAGACGAAAGTCGAGGAAGAGCTTGGCCTGAAGAAGATCCCAAGCAGTGGTTTTATGGGTTCAGGACCAGAGCATTTAAAGAGAGGTCTAAACTTCTATGTACGAGTACTCTCCAAGTATCAAAAGTAAGTTTCATATTTACAAACCTTTATGTGGTAGAGCAGTGAACATTATACAGCTACATCTCACAATATCAGAGTGAAAACTGATATTAAATCCCAGCTCTTAAAAAACCCACCACATTTGAAGTGGAAGTTAGGTGACAAACAAAAAGGAGGGAAGAAAGAACAAAGCTAAATACATTATTTAAGGCAAAATCTATAACAGATAAAGGGGATTCAGATAGGAAAGGCCATAATAAGTACTTAATGTTAGGGGGGTTTTTTAAATGCAATTCAAACTGACTTAAGGGTGTCTTGTTAGTTTTCCCAAAGCTGTTAGCAAATTTGGTCAGATTCTGTAGACTTGATCCATGAAAGGAAAGACAGCAACAATACTACTCATATGTTCAAAAATACGTAACTTCATGGTTTGCCTAAAAATCTTACGAAGCAGGTTCAGTTCCTTCAAGAGGAAAATTCTGGGGGAAAAGGATTAGACCCATCTATTTTGACTGCCTTTGGATGCTGTTATGTTACCAGTTCAAACCTATGTAAGATGCTCATACCAAGAGAGGGGACTCTAACGTTCTTCCATTACATTCAGAATCTAATGAAGTATGATTACAGAGATGTTAAAAGCGCCTTGCAAGTGATGTTTTTTCCATTAAAATCATACAGTATTTAAAATTATTAAATCAAATTAAAAATACTACAATATTTTATAGACACTGTTGGACATGCTCTTGAATTGCAATTATATATATTTTTTTTTTGCAAGATTTCATCTTCCTTTTGTGGTTCAAACAGTATGCCGCTGTGTTTCACAACTCATGTTACTGCAACTAAAATAATTAAATGAAAATGCATGTTGATTAAAATTTGACTTTTCTGTCCATAACTTACAAATATATTCAAAATCGCTTTCCCCAGGGAAAGAGATGTACTATATGAGAGACTGTCAGAGTTTGTATGGAGTCTTTTTCTGAGCTCAGGAGGAGCAACAACACAGGATCAGCTTGTTAAGATTCATTTATTAACACTTGTTTAACAATCTGTCTTAGTCCAAAAAAGATTGCTTTTTTTAGTATACTTGACAGTAGCATGGAAAAGTCACAGCCAAAATAGCATCCCTTTGGAAGCTGTGTAGTAACAAATGAATCTGAAAGACATGAAACTGAAGTTCACATAGACTATGGGAAGGACAAGGAAACAGTAACAAGAGGTGAATGTTTATTAAATTACTTGCCTTGTCATGCTTGTGAGTAAACATTTGATTTTCATGATTGTCAGGTCCATGAGCAGGGTTTAAGGTTTTGGCAAAACATTTGGACTGTGGCAATTAAAATCTTTGTATATACTCTTTTGGTTAGCTGCTGCGTGTTTTGGGCCTACACCTCCCTCAGCTGGGTGATGTAGCAGGGTGATTTTCTGCCTTCAAGACCATCCAGCTCTGTCTGTGGTCACTGGTGACCGAGGTTGATGGGGAAGCAACCTACACTGTCGCCCACAGTGTGTTACAGTCTCAGTATTATTTCTGGAGGCCTATTGAAGGCAAGGGACTGACATATCTGTCCTGTTCCAGAATTTGACTTTCCCCTGGGAAAACTGGGAAGCCTGATCTCTCTCTCTTTTAGGCTCTGAAAACAGCAGGAGGCTTCCCCCTGGGCTGCATCCTAGAGGGAGTAGGAACTCTTCTGCTCTCCTTGATAGGCCTGCTGACCCAGGCAGCCCTATTCCCTGTTCCGGTGAGCTGCTGGCACCAGGCAGCACTGTCAATGGTGAAGGGGAGTGAATAACGTTGCCTGGATGTTTGCTATCACAATCTGCCTCAATCCTTTGGTTCTCCCATTGCCATCTTGCACAGTGGATGTTACTGTGGCTATGTAAAACCACTTCTGCAACTTGGCCTGTTTTCTCTACCAGAGTGTTGGTGAGAAAAATCAAGTAAAACTCACAGCTTTTTAAGCCATCTTGTTTCCTTCAGCCACTTTGCTATCTTTCCTGCTTGTTGCACTAGACTTCTTATAAATGAATTCAATTTAAGTGTTAAACTACATTAAAGGAGTAAGGGAATTGCTCTATCAGCAGGTCTCTTTTAATAGAAAAATAAAACCAAGATATTTAGCAGAACTCCCTGTATGCCAGGACTAGAGTCTTACATTACCTTTTTTATTTTGTTTATTCTGTAGGCTCGTGCCTGGGGCATCACATCCCTCAGTGCTTGCAGAAGGAAGAGTAGGTTTAGCAGATCACATCCTCTTTCTTCAGTTAGAGGTGGTCAGAAAATTTATATCAGAGCTTCACAGGGGTTTGTGTGAAACAAAACAAACTTTTGCCATGTTTGCCAAGTCTGCAGCTCAAAGGGTCCTGCAGGTGTTCCTGCTGTCATTACTGAACCTGGCAAGAGCACCATTTCCCCTGAATAGCTGCAGCACCCTTAATTTCCTCTTTACTAGAAATTCCTAACTTTATCAGGTTTATTCCATGGTGTGCCAAATTAAATACAAAAACCTTTCCAGCAAATCAGAAACCCATGTATTCAGCATGAAGGACAGATTGGTATTGCTTTGTAAGACAGTCCTGTATTTGCAGAGCAGTATATGTAAACCCAAAGAAGCTTGTTGGATGTTAGGTGGGAACATCCAGCAACAGAAATGTCATCACCATCATGTCATAACGAGATTATAATTTCACCCTTCCTCCCAGTGCCTTGTGTCAATTCCTTAAGTGACCACTTAAGAGACTTTTCATGCAAGTCCTTAATTAACAAGGAAATGTTCCGAGTTGTGACTTTCCTGTCTGTACTTACTGTGTTGATTAGATATGGGCACATGCTCATATCTGTGTTCATAGAGTTTGTAAAAACTGTATTAGAAATAGTTATTAGAATAAACCAAAAGGTAGATGGAGGAATGTCTGTTACCACAGCCCTCCCCAGGTTGCAGAGCAGAACCTCTGCCACCAGAGTACAAATTTCTCAGCTAGTCTTGATCACCTGTTCAAAATACTATGGATCTCCTTTATAATTTTCCCCATGTTATCATTGTTTTGTTGCCAAGAAAGGTTGTTGGAAGGAAAAACAAAGCCCGGTGTGTTGAGACCATGAGGGAAGGATGGGAGAACATTGTCTTGGAGCATAGCTGGAAAAAGATTGTAAAACTGGCTTTTCCTATAAAAGGGATCCCCTGTTGCTTCCTTCAATTAAATCTGTTACAAAAAATCGCAATCCATGGGCTAATCATATGAACAATAGAGAGGTTCAGATAACTGTCGTGCCTCTCTCCAAATCTGAGATCACACACTCTGATACAGGCTGTGTCAGGGCCATGAAAATGCTGTACCAGGACCATGTTACCTGATTTGTTCCAATACAGTATTTCAAAATTCAGCTCACAATCTTGTAATGTGTAAGGGGGTGTAGACTTGGAGAGTAAATCTAGTCCAACAGAAAGATACATCAGTGGATTTGAATCCAAACTTGGCTTTGGTTGCAGGCATCTGGTTCGTGTCCATAACTGCTAGCAGTAGGATGTAGGATCATAAAGCCCCTTTTGAATAATTCTGTGGAGTTGATAGTTCCCTCTGTAAAAAATTGTGGTCATTTCAGGACAACTGGTATGCTTCAGTTTCAGTAATAAAAAAACACTGCTTAGCATGAATGCATTGAGGTACATTCACAGAGTATGAATTGGTTTTCACATTTTGAAAACTGTAGAAGAGAATTCTGGGATAAACAAAATGAAAGGTTTTTTTCATTTTTATTCTGAGCCACGTGGAGGAAAAGACAGTTGAAATTTTTTATTCATAGGCACAGAAATAAAGTAGTGTCACAATATTGATGCAAATACAGTCCTGTGGTATATCTGTTACCTTTTCAGAACAGAGGTTACAAACAGAGCAAGGGTGAATTTTTAAACCTCCCTCTTAAATCTAAACCAGTCATATCTGCAATGACTTTTAGAGATATTCCAGTAATTCCAATAATGTCAGACAGTCCACTCAAAGAAGCATTTGCCTGCTGCAAAGGAATTGTATTCATCGAAGAAGCAGGTGAGCAGCAGATGCAGCATGGAAGGAGAGATGGAAACAGGACAGATACCTGTGTTAAATTGTCAAGTAGATGCAGATGATCAATACTTGTTTTTATTACATGACCTGTTTAATTTTATCAACAGTCATGAATAGGAATGATAGAACAGTGTCCAGCTACCTTGCCAGAGAACCGCGGCATTGCAGACACTTCCACAACTGCTATTTTGGGAGTGTGGGAATAGAAACAGAGCATCAGGGAATCATATAGGCCCATGTGCCAGTCCACCAAGGTGGCTGCACGGATAAATCCAAGCGTAATCTTCATGCAAGGGTGTGCATGCATTTGCATTCACACGTCAGTCAGAGGCTGTGTATGTCTTGCCAGTGGGAGTGCAGAGCTCTCTCAGGAGGTGCTACAGACTTCGCCCTAGACTTCTGATGAGCCATGAATATCTCAAAATATTAAAAAATAAACAAACAAAAGAATACAAACCCATTCTTCTGTAGCTATATAAACTTTTAAAAGGCTCATTTTAAGTTATCTGACATTTTTCATGCTTGAGAAAGTACTTCTAAGTGAGCTACCTACTTACTTTGAAATCACAAACACAATAGTAGATATGTGGATTTTATACATGTATCTGTAAATGAGAACCGTTCTGCAGAAAGTATTCATAGGAGAAGAGCTTGGCCTTTTTTAGACCATGATACGTGATGTACTGCAACTAAAATTACATTACGAGTAAATATAATCACTACTGTTGTGTGGTATCTGGAGGCCTCTCTGACTGATTAGTCATATTCTGCATATTAAGCACTACAGGGTCAAGTGTGAGAGTGGCTGAGCACCATATTTCCCATTGATTTTGTTCCGAGTTGCATGGATAGATCATTAGCACTGTGTGAGTAACGATTTCCATGGCCCATAAGCAATTCTGAAAAACAAGAAACTCTGCAACTAAAAACCAGTTTTATTTTTAAAAATCATTACGTATTTTAATTATTTTTTCTAGTGAATAAGTAGACCAGGGCAACCAACACATTTTTTGAGCATCTTTACTAAAAACAAAGAAAATCAGGAATTCAAAGGAGTGTGTGGGATCAATTCAGAAAAGCTGTGAGGAGATGCTGCTCATAAATACCTTGGGTGCCCTGAGAGAGAATAGTCTGAATTAAGTCCCTCCTTCATGTAAGTTAAAGGATAGACTTAGACCCAGAATGTAGAGATAGTGAAGGGATATAGTAAACAGTGAGTCAGAAAATGTGAAGTATGTAGCTATTTGGTTTTGAAAATAATGCCTCTGCCTCCGTTGGACTTGCATAGAAGCCTAAAATATTTCTGCTTGGATAATTCTGTTTTTAATGTATTCCTATATTTTTAAAATTTGGTTTTAACCAAAACTATCCCCCTAGATATTCTTTTTAATATCTTTAGAGTATTTATCTACACTTTCTCCAAAGTGTAAAGAAATGTTTTACCAAGATGTAGTCGGGTGATTCTTCAGGGGGAGAGCACAGTTCTTCCTTGCCCATAGTAACAGCGCTGTGGAGGCCCAGAACTGGAAGAGCTGCTGTTCCAGAGCAGAATGATGAGATTAACAGCTAATAGAGGCACTACCTCTGAATATGAAGAGTTTTGTTTGCTTCTCCCTCTCCTCCTGGAATCCCCATATGAATTATGTTTTATCAGTGAAATCACTCCCAGCTTGTGCAGTCCTCTAGGAAGACTAATAAAAGTCTTTTATAACTATTATCTCTGTGTGCTGGCAAACTTTAATAAATTTACATATATGAAAAATGACAGATTTAGGTAATTGAACAGTACAAACTTTGTGCTGAGGGCATACAATAATATCCCTTTCACCAGATGTGTGTGACTAAGCAGCCTCTTATTACTGGTTGCGGAATGCAAACGCCAGAAGAGGACATGAAATGTATGACCTTTAAATATAGATGGAGGGAACAGTTATTTACCTAGTGCAGGGGACTGTGAAATGGCATGACCAATGAAAATTGGACAATGAAATTTGCTTTTCCAGGAACAAATTCTTTGTAAAAAGAGGATTTTGCAGTAGAGTTTATAGATTTTTAGGAAAATGTTGCATGGAAAAGTGCCATTTCAAATCACATGTAATGATGCATGAGAATCCTCACTATGTATACAGTTGTTTTGTTGTATATGTTACTCATATGAAGCTTTAGCGAAACAGGGAAAGGTCAGCCTCTTGTTTTTATCAGCAGATATTTAAGAATGGACTGCTGGAACTTAACAATTCTTTGATGTTAGGGCTTAAAGATAGAAGACAGAAGAGAGGCAGGGAGGGACTATATGGTTTTTCTAAGTTTTATGATTTGTTTAGAGCAGTATTTGTAACCTGTGCTTTAAGTGTTTTAGTAATTTTTCATATGAGAAACTCCTGAATTACAAGCAATTAATAAATAGATAGATTTTATATTTATTAAGCAAAATCACAAAGTGGTGGCACCTAAGTTTAGGAATGCTGCTAAAGTGTAAATTTACCTTACGAAATGTTTGACCCTCAGATTAGCTCAGTTGGTCAGAGCATGGGGCTAGTAATGCCAAGGTTGCGAGTTTGATCCTCTTAAGGGCCATTCACTTAAGAGTTGGACTTGATGATCCTTGTGGGCCCTTTTCAACTCAGAATACTCTGTGATCTTTGCCCAGATGTCACAGGTGATTGTTGGCCAGAAAAAATGGAATTTGCACACTTACTCTTCTAAGCTAAATGAGTGCTCATAGCGTTAGCCAGTGGCTTTTGCTGGAGTGTTAAAAGAAACATGAACAGTGAAATATCTTTGATCTGATACACTGTACACATCTTTAAGGTACACTTTTGTTTTGGAGCTTGAGGGGGAGAAAATTAATTTTTACAATCAGGAAGAGGCAGCTAATAACTTAGAATCCAGCTCAAGCCAGAGGCTCCTGATACAATCGCAGCTACTGTCTTTGCATGGCAATGAATTCCTTCTCTTGTCTGTTGTGACGCATAGGTGAAAAACAAGCAGCAGAGCCAGACGATGCAGAGCTGGTGAGCCTCAGCAAAAGGCTGGTGGAGAATGCAGTGCTGAAGGCTGTGCAGCAATATTTAGAAGAAACACAAAACAAAAGCAGACAGACTGATGGAAGCCCTGCAAAACCTGAGGAAGCAGCAAGCGGCAGTAAGAATGAGAGCGACAATGATAACAGCAAGTGAGCACTGTGCAAAAAGCCTGGGAGCAAATATCCCACCAAGAATAACTACAAAACCATGTCCTAGCTCCTTGCTGAAATTTGCTAAGTGGTCCAGAGTGTCAGGCACTCTGCTTTGTGAGTCTCTTATCAAAAGTTTGTTCTGAATTGAAGGACACTGTCTACTGGTTTAATAAGTGCTTGCACTGCTGAAAATCTGTCGAATGCTGGGAGGGATGGACAGTGGAAAAAAGACAAGAGTGGTGAAGCAGGCGGCTCCAGTCTTCACTTGCTCTTGATACCAAGAGTCCCTTCCTTGCTTTTGAAGAGAAACTGAACATTTTGCGTTTGTCTTTCGGATTGTCATGGATGGCTGTGGAAGAGGCCTTGCCATAAGTGGAAGCGGTGCCCTGCGCCCGAGGGTTTGGCAGTGCCGCAGGGCTGCTTGCTCCATGTGAGAGCACGTGCTGTTTCCTAGTCAACGGCAGTCAATCCCAAGCTAAAAATTACCACTACAGATACTCACCACAGATACTATTACACAGTATGTAATAAGACAGAGTTTCCCTTAAATGTGACACTGTACTGTTCTTTACATTTTGGTAGCATTTGTTCATGTAAATTATATTTTTTGATGAAATACCTTTTTATAAAAAATCACTATGGGCAAAAGACTGAGCAATTCCTACTGTCCAATGGATATGATCTCTTTATCTCTGTACATTAATGACTTTAAATCACATTAGTTGTTATAAAATGTTTTATATTGTTCTTTTCCTCTAGGAAAGAGCCATGAAGCAGACTTAGTAAAGGAAGCTTTACGCAGAGAAACGCAGGCCCTGTTACCCAGACTGAATCAGATAAAGGAGCTGTTAACGAGTCCTGAGATCCGCACAAAAATTAGCAAAGAACTGTTTGAAGACAGGCACAACTCTAACAGTAAATGGAAAAGTCGTATTGACTCTGAATCTCCAAATGCATGACTGTAAATTGCCATGATGTAGAATCTCATCAGGTTGTTTAAAGACAAAATATTTCTGCAAGAAATTTTTCAGGTTGGTTTGTTTGGGTTTTTTTAAGTGAAAATGTGAATGGGTGTAAATGGCTTATGAGGAATTATGCTGAAATACTTGCACAGATGGATTATATTTCGTAATAATGAAGTACAGCCACTTCTCAGCACTGCTTTGAAACATGTTTGAGTGCACAGGTATATGTCATGACTCCAAAGTGGAAAAATACTGGTTTCAAATAGATCTGAGCAAACACTGTGCCCTTCCTTTATCATTGTAAATAACTCAGTTTTTCCTCATATAATCCTTCCCTAAAATTGATGGTTTTAAATACTTCAAAATGTATATTTGGAAAAGAAAATTCTCTTTTATTATCTGCCTTTTGTATATGTACTGGCATTTTGGGTTAGCACTGTCTGTTTTTTATTGTTTTTTTAAACAGCACTTGAATACTTGTATAGATGCTGACATTTAGTTTCTGCTGATGTTTACAATAATGCAAAAATGTTTTAAATTTCAGTATGAAATTCAGACTCCACTGATCTCAATGGCATACTCTCCTTGGCTTTAATGGAGTCAGGATGCTGCAATTAAGATTTCTCGTGCAAATAATAATATTCCTCGGGATAACATTTGCCTTTTTACTTTTGTAGAATAGTGGTTTTGTCTTTTGTTTTTGATGTTTCCTCCATCTCTACCTTCTGCTGCCTGAGGTGGGGTGTCAGTTTGCTCTCATTGTTCCCTCCACACACCTGCAAGATCCACTGAAGATTTGAATGATGGACAACAATGCAGGAGTTGGTGCAATATTCGCAATTTTTATAAACATTGTCATAAAAGCTATATAATATCTTGTGATTGGTATCAGAACTGTGCTGTTAGAACAGCTGTGTGCATGTTCTTCATTTGTCTGAAGCACTGTTCATTTATCTCATGTCAGAGCTCTTTTTTTCCTCATTTGAAATATAGCAGTATATTCTGAAATGCATCTTATACATGCCATGTTCACAATAAAACATTTTTCCTTTGCACTCTGTGTACGTTTTCACCTGTTTCCAAATGGACTTGAATAAAATTAAGTACTTGCAAGTAACAGAGTTACAGGACAGAAATAGTGCTCCAGTGAATCACACCATTAAGTTGACTGCGGGTGTTGTGCCAACATACTGCTCTGGAGCCTGGCTGCTGAAATCATGCAGATAAACTAGGCTCAAGTCATTCTTGTTTTCAAGGACAAAATTTTGAAACTCTTGGGATTCATTTATATTCTGGGCAGCACGTGTTTAGAAGTAAATACTGGGTACAACTTCCTAGAGGTCCACTCTTGAAGTGTGCGTTTAAGGAGTAGTCTCAAAATACTCTAGAATGAGAAATAAGAAAAATAAATCTGAATCTGAACTCATCCCTGGAGATAATTGAGAAGCAGCTTTTCATAGGCTATCAAGCAATTTAAATCCAACTTGCACATAAGAACACAAAACCAGACACTCAGCTGTGAAAACAGGAAAACAATTTATTGTGTTCTATCTGAATCATAGATTGTCATTTCCCATTCCTCTGTGCAAGTAATTTCCATGGCTAAGGGCCTTTTTATATCATTCAGCTTGTAAGAGTCATTGTTCTCATGTTTCAAGTAAAATTGTGGAAATTAATCACTGAATTTATGTCCAGGCACTTTGATGGGTAACCTCATTATTAGAGAGCCTGCTCATGCTGTTCCTATGGATGGCATCAAGAATAGCAGCTCTGAAAAATGTTAGGAGAGGTAAAGGCCTGAGTCTAGGCATCATCTGAGATGTACTGGAGTGGGTCTGCCAAATATGACACAAACTCTAAAGGAGACATGTTCTACTGGATCAGAAACTGTAGGAGAGAGGACACCCCAGAGCCTCTAAAAAGACCCGGGATACCTATGTTTAAGCAACCCAAACCCATCTTTAATTTTCAGATGTTTTGAGACAGGAAAAGCAACAGGGCTTGTGTTTCTGAACAATTCACAATCTCTTAAAATAGCCTTTACTTCTGGTTTTGACAAGACATGACTATTAATTTACTCAAAATTCAAAACAATAGGGGGGAAAAAAACCTTACATCTGGATTCATTCTCTTATGAAAACCCTTCTTGCTTTCTCTATTTATTTTTTTTTTCCACTGGCAGTGAAGCCTGGCTGCTAAATTGAAGGATAAATCTCTTGTATGGAACTGTGAGATGAGCTCTGAAGAATGCAGATACATAGAGACTGAACCTAATATAGGCAGGTGTGAAGCTCAGAGCTGCACCCACCAGAACAAATATGTTGCCTTCCTCACACTTACAAATCATTTTCAGACAACAATTCTGTTTCTTAAATAAGCTCTTCTTCTGGGGAATGTCTTAAGGTAGTGATGCACAGGTTATTCTAGAAAATGTTGGCATTTCAAAACAGATGGTGCAAATTTGTCCATGTTTTGTTTTCAGTTCTACCTTCCAGTTTGCTCATACTCAAAGAGTGTTTCTGCACTGCTGGTTGTAGAGCTGTCTATGACAGATTTAAAAGCAGTAGCTCATCTTCCAGGACTAATCTAGCTGGAACTGGCCATGACCTACTGAGAAACTTCCTGACATCTAGGCTTGGTCCAGGCGTAGACCAAAAAAGTTGCAGATGGCACGCATTGGATATGTGAGCAGCCCATGCCATAAATTCCCTGCACTGTTGGGATGTGCATCAGAGCTGTTTAAGAGTTGACAGGGTAACCAGAGTGGCAGTAAATCCATGCAAGTCCTGACCAACAGACACCAGTTGTCTGATGAAGGAAGTTTCCACTGTTGTGGAAACCCCTGTCTCCAAGCACCGGTGCACACAGTGTAAGGATGCTCAGTCTGGTAGCTGAGGGGTAATGCACCAGCTGCATGTGCATCAAGGTCTTGGTGAAAAGGAAACTAAATGGTGTTCCTGTGGTGACTGAAGGTGACCTAAAGCTAGAACAGGTTGGAGCTTAAGGTCAGATTTGAACACTGTGTCCAGATAGACAGATATTGGGACCCACACAGGAAAACACCCCGTATCTATTGATGGTCCTACTGAATTGTTTGGTGCAATACTACTTCTTGGCAAGGTTATACAGTCTGTAAGTTAGGATTCAAGAGGCTTCATATTTATAGAAATTTCTGATTATAACTGTGCACACTTCTGTGTGTGCTATTTTAGCCTAAAGACCATGTGAGTGTGTCATGGATCAGAGTGTGAGCCATGCTTCATTCTGGTGACAAGAATGATACCGTTTCATTTTTATGTCAGTCTAGACATGACTCATGTATTCTTGTTAGAATTCTGACTTTTTAAAAGTCTTGAGAGATATCGTACACATTTATGTAGTCAGCAAGCAGGAAAAATGGAAGAGCAGAGCCACTGCCCTCGGTGGAACTTATAAGTTGAAATTTAGTAAAAACACACATTTAAATTTTTTTTCAGTTATGTCCAAGAATATGCTCATGAAATGAAGTGTAAACTGAAACTTTTTTCACTGCAGATGAAATACTACCTGCAGAGCTGGCTGCAGCCCAATGGAAGGCAGGAAGAAATCTGGTTGCCTCAGGTGGAGCCTGGTAGCCAGACACCTGAGGGTTGCTTCACTCTGCTTTTAGCCTCAGACTTGGTTTTTCACAATCTTTTTCAAAACAGTGTTTTTTCTGTGAATGTCGTCTGCCTCTGTTCAGCTGTTAGTGGTGTATTGTCTTGGCCTGAAAAAATGAGGGGCTGAACTGCTACTGTGGCTTTCAGCTGTTTCCATGACTTTGGAGGAGGGAAGAAGTTGTTGCTGAAATCCCAAAGGGATTGATGTCTTTGCAGAGACACCTCTGGTCTCACTCAATGGGCCAGAGGTCAAAGGAGGGCCTGTGTGACTGTTCGCTGAAGTCTTCATCTGGCAATGACTACTGTCTGATCCTGAGGCAGCAAGGACAGCCCAAAACCACTGGAAAAAAGCAGTTCCCAAGGGACTCACCAGAACCAACATGGTGAGTGGGTCAGCTGCATGATTAGTGAGCAGTTGGATAAAGTAAGTGGTGTTTTAGCTTTATTAAAATTCAGGTTAGTCATGGTCATGTAATAATTTAATTTTGTATCTAATTTGTAATAATTACCTTTCGTAATTTCGATTCTTCTCTAAGTTTTCACATAGTGACAAGGGGAAATCTCTGAAAGCGATGAAGCATTTGCTTTCAAAGAGCTCTTTAGTGCCATACCATAATCTTCTATAGAAATGCTTTGCACTTTGTATTTCAGTTAAACAAAGTCTTTCCTGGCCTGGTTTCAGAGGCAAGGAGTCCCACTGTTCTTATGGGAAAGGAAACTGTTTGAACCATGGAAGTAGGAACACGTTAATGCTGACATGTGTTTTACTCTGCTGTTCCTTTGATCAATACAGTTTCTGTATAAGCAACTTCTTAGCATGCACTCATCTTCTCATTTATATTCTCCTCATGTTAAGCCTTTATAATGAGAACATTTGTACTGAATGAAAATCAGTCCCAAGAGATGGCTGGGCTGAGAAATAAAACACACTCATAGTGGAGCAATAATTAGAACAGTACATGGGAAAACAAAAAGTGATATGCCTGCCATTCCTGGCGTAGCAAAAAGGGCACTCTGGCATTGATAAGCAAATAATTCTGCAGCAAGAGGCTGGAGTTTGACTGCTGATTTGTGGTCTCTGCTCCCACTGCTGTTTATGTGCTTTGTTTAGTGACTCTTGGATGAAAAATGCATTAGCAGAGACTGGGACGCGGAACTGTTTCTTGAAGGAACTCTCCTCATTGCTGGAAAATAAAGCTGCTTTTTGCTCTTGGTGATTAAGGATTAAACCAATCCAAAATGCAGAATTAGGGTAGTTAAGAGGAGATGATTAAAAAATTACACATGAGGATTTCAGTAGAAGCTTACTTGAAGTAAAAGTTGGTTTTCTTTCAGATAAGGAAGGCAGAGATGATTTGAGGTCAAGATTGACTCTAGAGATTCTGGTGGGGTTTATTTATCAAAATTGCAATTTGAATTAAAACTCAGAGAAAACATTTCCAGAATCCTTTTTACTTTTAATTCTTTTTTTTTCTTTTCTTAGCCATACAGAAACTTCATGCACTGAAACACTCAGAAGATAAGAAGAAGAAAACATGCTGATATGATTTAACTTCGGTCATAACTCAGAAAAACAAAACATAACAGAAAAAGCCAAGAACAAATACCAGCAACCAATGATAAAATTCAAAGGTAGCTGCCAGTGTGAAAGAAATTTAGTAAGTCCAAATGTTTAGAAGAATAAAGGATGCAATGAAGCAAAAAAATAGCAATCTCTGCATCTGGTCAGTCAAATGATGAACACCTACGTTCCCTAATTTGTACCTTAAGATTATGAAAAACAAAATTACATCATGCATTTTTTGATAGACTGGGAATTAACTTTATTTATATATGAGACACTTCTTGCACTTTCAGTATGTAAGGGTGTACTACTTTGAAAATAACACAAGACAAAACAAGTTATGGAAAATCACTGGATTTAGTGGGTTACAGAAAAGTACGGAGAAGCCACAGGTCAATTTGTCTCATTTTGTCTTGTTGCTATCCTGTAACCTCAGACTCTTGGGAGACCACTTTTCATCTGTCATAACTGCAGAGATGATCCTTCATAATTACTTACTAAGTCTCTGGGTTTTTTACTGCTGTAGCATTTCTGGATCATCAGCATGAATTAATAATTCATATCCATTCATAATTTACACTAGGGAGTGTGATGGAGTAACAGAGGCTGGAGGCCATGGGATCAAAGGGAAGAAGGATCTTCTCTGTAGTCAGTGAAGTCACCAGGGTCTTGAAGAGAGGCTAAAAGACTGTATGGGGAGCCTGCTCTTTGGATAAAGCAATGTGCTCTACCAAACTGGGGAACAACCTACACCACCAGCACAGGAAAACCTGGGCTGGGAAGGTGAACTTGAACAGATCCTAGCTCAAAATGTGTTGCAGCCTCTCGTTCAGGTCAGTCTGTTTGGGCATCTTTAACCAGACATAAAGAGGCTCCACAAATTGGACATGCACAACTCAAAAGCATAAAATCATTGTTTATTATGTAACACATTAAAAAAATGGGGTTTTACAAACTCCTAAGCTAAGCTTTAACATGCTCCTCACCCCAAAGTCTCTCTGCTGGCCAGGCGGGCATGGAACAGGAGGAGAGGGGTCGGTATCCACAGTCCCCTGCAGTGAAGTCTCCATGGTGCTGAGCTGCCACCTGCCCCCCTCTCCACCAGTGCTGGTCCACCAGCTGTGTGAGCCAGTGATTGCCTCATTGCTGACCTGCTGCCACCCCATCTCACAGCCTTCATTCAGCCTCTGTCAGAGCTGCACAGGGCAGCTGTCAACACAAGACCTTGTTCCCAGGCTGGGGCAGCCACAACGTGCCCAGCAGCCTTGCCACATCAACATCTGTCATGTGGGCTGCTCTCCATAGGAGCAGACATTTCCATCCAAATACTACATTAGCTTATGCATGGGTGGATTAATGTTACTATTTGTATTCCAGACTCAAACTGGTCCTTGCAAGAATTAGATTAAGGAGGTTGCAGAGAAGTGTTAGCTAGCATTTGTTAATCATTATTCTTGAACGTAATCTCAGAGCACTTGCCTCTGCCAAAATATTGGACATTTTCCTCACCCTGTCTCCTTTCCTCACTCTGGAGAAATCCAAAGAGAAGCTTGCTTTAGCCACAGCTGGCCCCAGAGGATTAGACACAGAGGTGCAGGAAGCCAATGGACAAAATCAAATGGAATCCTATGGCAATGGACACTGAACACCCAGATAAAATCTCCATATTTCACGTAGTCTTCTCCTTCCTGTGGTTTACTGGGGAGTCATCCTGCAGTGCTCCTTTGGTGGGGGCTATGCCACATGGGAATGCTCAGTTCGGCTGTTTTGTGTAATTCATCCTTCACTAACCATGTGATTTAGATTTGGAGGTTTGCGTAAGGCCAGTTAAAAAATGAACACAAGCCCAACAGAGACCTAGCGCAGTCTGGTGTGAACATGTTGCAGCATCTGTGTTAAACTCTCCCAATATTAAAGAAACTTCATAATCCTACCAACACTTAGCCTGGAAATCACTCAAATAAATTAAGAAGCTTTCAGAAGAAATGAGAGAGAGAAAAGCTTGCCAGTGGATTTAGCTGCTGCCCCGAAGTTTTATTAATTTTATGAGCAGACACACCAGGTTATGCACAAAGCACTTGCATGCGCTTTCTTCTGCAGCTGCAGAAGTCCATGTCATGTAAGTTACGTGACTAGAAGAGTTTTGCTCATTCATGTGAACACCATGAGGTGCCTTATTGAAGAGAAAAAGAGGCTCAGAGTGGCAGCACACCCAGAAGCTAAGCAAACCTGGGCTAGGAGACCCCAGATTTAGAGAATCTGATTTCAAACCAAAGTAATCATCATGAGGGTCTTTCATCACCTAGATTTCTCTATTGAGAGGACAGAGAGAGAAGTAGAATCCCAAAACTGAACCAGTAAATATTTTTTAGGAAGTTGTTTATAGAGTGGGCTGCTGGCATGATGTCTAAAGTAGTCCTGTTTTTAATCAGACTACTTTAAAGTGTGTTTAAAAACTGAAAATGCCCTTGCTACCCAACTGAGGTAAATTCCCCCAACAGTCTATGGGAAAAATATAACCAGGGTGTCACATTTGCATTAACAGAAATAAAAGTATACTAAGGCCAATACTGAATAGCTTTAAAACCCTTGTTCTGAGCCTCTGGGATAAACACAGTTAAATAATGGCAAAATAAACCTGCGAGCATACTTACAAATTTATTCCAGAAGTCACATTGTTGCTTTTTATAGGATCAAAAGTCATGCAAAAAAAATATTCAAGAATAATCAGCCAAGTTTTTATGACAAACAAAACATTAGAGAAACTCAACATTTTTGTCAGGTTTTGACTGTTTCCCTTGTGTGCCCCCCCCCAGCTCAAAATATTCCGTGGTTTCAGAGCCAAATGAGAATAGGAAATCTGTCTCCTGTCATAACAGGTATTACACATATCAAGCGGTAATTTACATGCATTAGCATATTATTTTAAACCAAAAATTTCCCCCCTCTGCTTTACTCATGTGAATGTAGGAACTGAGATAGCACAAAGAGCTGTGTTCCCACTTATGGGAGCAGTGGCTGCTGCAGCAGGGGCAGCTGAGTGTTTCTTTCCCTGGCATATCCTCTTAGTTTCCAGCAATCAGCCCTTCAGGGACATTGTGAGTGGGTACTTACATCTGGAACTGGAAGCTTTGATTACCAGCCTGATTAGCAAAAATGAAAATTGTTTCCAAAGAGCAGAGAAAAGACATAAATGATAATAAAACACAGTGGAAGTCGTGAGTGAATTAATGAGCAAAAGACAAACTCAGTCCAATTTCACAACAATAATTTGAGTGCTATTTGGTATAGTCCCAGCTCTCACAGAAGCAGAGCTGGGCTGCAAAATGCAGAGTGGCTTGGGTTGTTCTTCTGCCCTGCTAGGCCACAAATCTGTGCCCACAGAGTGCACAGGAAATGGCCAGGCTCATACTACACCATGGTTCTAAGCATCCTTACAAGACTTGCCCAGAGCTCTTTGATACTCAGACTGACAGCTGTCCTTTTATTGCTGTGCCAAATCAGAAACGTTTGGCTGCCAAGGTCAGGGAGATGTTCCCAGAAACAGGTTGGTGGGCAGCTCTGTTTTTCAGACAGGCCACTGCAAATCCTCACCCCCTGGGAAGATTTGCCTCCAACTGAGGCACCATGGCCTCCAGCTGAGGAGCAGCCATGTGGTTGTTCCTGGCATAGATGTGGTGCCTTGAGCAAGGTCACCTTCTCACAGGCAGGCAATCTGGGGAGATTGCACCCTCTCAGGGCAAACGTATTTCAACTAGACCAGAGAGTCAAATGCAATACCTTGGACCAAATAGATAATGCATGATAGATTGTGATTGCAGAAAATAAAGAGTTTTTTTGAAAGAAAACCTTTTTAGATCAGAACTATTAGATCAGGATGAAACATTGCCTGAATAATAATTACAATTGAAATTACACTTTTGTTTTTTCCATTTTGGGGTTTGAGGGTTGAAGTAGCATTGCCAGAGCTAGGAGAAAGTCTGGTTCTTCTTAGTGCACCAGAGCTGCTAACTGGAGAGAATGTATCATTCATATTGCTTTTCTGTTATGCTCCTTTCCTATTTATCTTCTATTAAATTATGGTCCTTCTTGAAGACATGCCAGCAGGCTGGATCTGTATTATTACTTGGTGCTTTGGTAGCCTGGATCCTTTCAAAATATTGTGTTGCAATAAGGGACATCAGAGGAAGCTGGCAGGACACAAACAGAAGAAGGGTTTAACATACAGTAGATAATTGACCTGTGGAACCTACTGCAGAAGGATATTGTTAGTGGAAAATCTTTATGTGGCTTGGGGGGTGAATGGATGACAGGAAATCCACTGTGGGTTGATATGAAAACCACATCCACTTCAGGAAAGCTCCAACTTTAAAGCTGTTTCTGTCTTTTAAAATATGAGGTTTTATAAATGTTTAATTTGGCCAGTTTGTAAAAGATGTGAGCTTTGTTACCCTTACTCCTTGGGCTTTGGAAAACTGCCGTACTATTCGTTTGATCATATACAGGAAAAGCATTGCTATCCAGCTGTGATCAGATTAGCAATAAAACTATAATCATAGGCTTGGTAAGTTCAGGAGAGCCTACTGAAGGTGATAATATGTGCAGATTGCTCTTTTAAAGCCCAAGGGGATTTTCATGCTTCAGCAGTATACTTCCCACCACTGGCACAGGGAATTATCCTCATCCCTTGCACCTTAGCTGAATTTAGAGCTCCTTACTAACACAACTAACCCACTTGCTCTTTCTCTTCTATTTGAGGGTGTGTTTTCTTCTCATATGGGAACGATTATGTATTTCTGTATTTTTATCCTTGCTGGCCATTTTTATACCTCTTGTGCTCTAGAACAGGCCTTCTGGACTGATGTGACTAGAACTGAAGACATTGTTATCATTCCAGAGTCACATATAGTCTGGCATGATGATGTTTTCTTTTGCATTCCCTATTTCTTTCCTAATATTTCATAGCATTCAGTTTAGCTTTTTGATCACTGCCCTGAACTAAGGTGAAATGTTCAGAGAAATACTCGCAATGATTGCAAGATCTTTTTCCTGGGTAGCAATAGCTCATTTAGAGACCATTATTGTGAATGTGTAATTAAGGTAGGTTTTGCACTGATTTGTATTTATCAGTATTGAATTTATTCAGATATTGCATTATCTATTGATATTCTCACAAAATATTTTACAGGTCTTGGTAGACTTAGCTTTGACTACCGTGAGTAATTCACCATTATCAGCAAAAAGTGTCTCCTAAGTCCTCGCATTATTTTCATGATCACTTACAAACATTTATGGAGTTCTACATTTCCTATTGCTCTACTAATTTTATAATCATAATTGCTTAGTTTCTTTAATGCACTTTGAGAAGAGACATTGTTAAAATGATTTGATGATTAGCTCATCCTTAATTGTATGTTTGTTGATATCTTCAAGTAGCTCCAACAGCTTTTACTCTAAAAGCCATGTTGATTCATTCCATATATGACATATTTATCTATTTTCTAATGTTTTCCCATTAATCTGCTCAGTGTATAAGGCACATTTATCTTCTTGTAATTTTCAAAATTTCCCCAGGGTTTTCATTAAATATTGATGCCACATTTACCACTTTCAAGTTCTTGGGATCTGAAATAAGTTTAAGCAATGGGGTACAGTGTGGTCATTTCAAACCATCCTAGGACTGAGTCATGCAGAAATTACTCATGTTCTGGTAGCCAGATTTCACTGGGTCTGTTTTGCTGCATTGCTTCATTTCAGAGGAAAAGCAGTGCACACTTAGCACCTCATCCACCTACAGTGAGCAGCACCTTTCATTTGTATCTGTTGCTTTCAGCTCCAGGACTTTTGGATTTGTCATGCTACTTATAAAGCCTTGACAGAAAGTAGTAAGAACAAGCACCTGCTGCCAGTGACCATAGTGGAGTGTTCAGTGCCCTTTCAGTTGAAAGGTTTTAGTGGTCCCTGTGCCAAAATATACTGTAAAAACTGCGCTAGATCCTTTATCAATACAAGTGTAATAAAACTGGCATGGATAAGTTAATTCTCCTATATGAGAAGCTCAAATAGGGGAGCTCATGTACAACTGCCTGCTTCTCAATTCAACAGTTACCAGAAGAAACGTGGACCATACAAGGCCTCGCCAAGGAAAAGAAAACGGGTCCTTCTTCTCTTTCAGATGAACAGTTTGGCTAATGAAAGCTCCCAAGAATGGGTTCACCTCAGGGGACAAAATAGAGATCCTAGTGGAGGTAAAATTGCATGGCTCCCTCCTTTCATCCTTCTGCCAAGGCTCATGCAGGTCAAATTAGGGCACAAACCCAGACAGCCATTCACTGTAGGAAGGAGGCAATGGGAGATCTTCCAAGTATTTACAGTAGTTCTTTTCTCTTTACTGTATTTAGATTTAGGCAATCTGAGGGGTAGGAAATAAGGTTCTGAAAGAGAGAGCATTTAGCAAAAAGAAAAACCCTGCATGCTGAAGGTAATAATATTTTATACAAGAAACTTTGTTTCTGGCCTTTAAAAAGAAAGATGCTTTCAATTTTCTGTAATGCTAAAGCCATTTTGGACCATCTGGACTTATGCTGCAGTTTTCAAGCAGGAAATTTTTTCATTCCTGTGTAACCTTTCTATCTTTGTTGCAGTGATCTCTGAAACTCAGTTACAGTAATGATACTTTATAATATAGACTAAATACAAGCATCGAATACCAGATGATTTTCTCTTCAGAGATTCGTTTCTTTAACATGCAAGTAATTCCGTCCTTGCAAGGAGTCTGTTATAGCACTTCTGCTGGTGGTGGAAACAGAACCCTGTTCAACCCATGGCTGGATCCCAAACCTGCTAAGTGTACTGGCAATGCTGCCTGTGATTTTAGCAGTATGGAAAGAAGACTTGAAAGACTCAAGGTCCCTTCAGCCTTCTGAGGGATGTGGCAAGAGTAACAGATTCAAGGATCCAATTTAAGTCTTCATTTTCACATGTAAAACCCAGCATTAGAGAAGATCTTTGGCACATACTAATATAATTTTATTGACCTGAGTTTATTCTACATCAGGACAAACCTACCTGAAAACTTACCTTTAGGATTATGTTTTCCACAATGACAAACAGATGTATCCCGACAAAAAAAATTTCTTGTATATTTAGACACAGTCCACAGCACAAAACTCCTTTGCAAGAGTACAAATGCATGAACTTTTGGTCACAGAACCTGTCATCTTGATATTTAAAATAAATTCAAAGCAAATGCAACAGTCTCATGCCTCCAGTTATCTCAGCTGCCAGTGGTAAGTAATCCTGGCAAATCCACTTAGAGATAACAGCAGGTGTTTAGATACACAACTGAAAAAGCACCTAAACCTTGTGCCTGGGTTAGAGCAAAGTTTTCCTTATGATTACTGGGATTTCCTGCTTCCTTTTGGGCTGAATATACTTTGGGAACAGTTTAACTCAACTATGCAGCAGTTTCAGTCCTAGCAGCATCTGTGAAACAGAGAACAAAACATGAAAAAGCAAAAATTATCAAGTCCTAAAAATCCCATAACTTTTGTTTGGCATTAGTCATTATTTTGAAATTAAAATCTGAAGCAGAAACCTTCCTTTGAGGAAAAGCTGCTCCTACATTTCTTTTCTTGGAAAGGTCTCTCTTCCCTCAGAAAAATGCTGAAAATACCAAGAAACAAACATGCGATCTCTGTTTTTCCAGCTGGGCGGCTTTGTTCAACTAAAATATTCCTAATCTCTTAAGCGTGATCTGATGCCACTTCTTTGCAGGCTGCATGAGTCCTCTACTGACCTTGTAAATTGAGTTTATATGTATACTCGTCTACAGCTCTCGTTTGCAATGCCAGAGGCAATTTAATTGCTTGGTACTTTCATTAGTCCCCTATTGATCGGTTCCTCTTCCTACCCGCTGTGCACAGAGAGGTACATTTCCTGTTGATATTTGCTGTTTCACAAAACCCTCTTACCATTTCTTTGGCATTTTGATGATATTTGATACTAATCTTACCTGGTTGTTCTTAAAGCAGCATTTTAATTTAATATTTTGTTTGTAACAAACTTTGAAGCAACTTTATGTGGCCCTGGAAGTTCTACTCTGAGCTTAGCAAATCACTTCTCCTCCCTCCCTCCCTCCCTCCTTTCCTCCCAGCATCCATTAAACTGAGTACTGGGCTGAGAAGTGGGAGGCTTTCCCCACCTAGCTGAAGGCATTCCTGACAAATACTGTGGCATGCCCTCTAAGGCTGCTGTCCAGCATATGCTGGGAAGCACGGCACCCTCACACACAATGGGTGTCATTAGCTGGGACACTGGGACCAGCTAATGTTTTGTTTAGTTTTATTTGGGTTTTGAACTTTTGAAACCTCTTAGACATCATAGGTCTAGGAGAACATGTTGTTTAAGTGCTCACTAGCACAGAGGAAAAAAATAAAAACTTCTTTCACTTTTTTTTACAGTAAATCCCAACAAACTCATACCATGTCTTTCAAACGTGTTATTTTTAAGTTGTTCATCCTCACATTCAAGAGTCTTTAGGTGAGTTACTGGAGCCGTGACCGGCTGTAAGGTCTCACAACATACACTTTGAGAGGTGCACTAAAACTTAGGGACAGAAGAGAGCTGAATTTGCTAGTCAGGAAAAACTATGCTAAACTTCCACATCACATGTTTTCATGTTCCCTGGCCTGCACAGAACAGGACTAAAGTCATTGGAAGTGGCAACATGCCACTACATCAGTGCTGAGTCCTTCTGCCGGAATGACTCAGCTTCAGCCATGTGATGTGTAAGTAAAAATAGAAATAAGCATGGGCCTTGATTTATGGTATGAAAGATCAGACATTGAAAGTTAAATTGTTACAAACTTTCTTTTAATCTGAAAAGTAATAAGGCAGACATGAAAAAGCTCTGATAGTGAAGTTCTCCATGGCAAAGGCCTTTCCTGATGCTGCTGGAAAATGTCAGCTGAATTTCTCACTCAGTCTCCAGCAGAGAAATCCTCTTGCAAAAGTCCCATAATCCAGCATGGAAGTCCCAAGTGTCATGTAATATATCTCTGAGGGTAAATACCAACATGGAAACTGTCAATCTGGGTTTTTTTTCTGGCTCTTGCCCACACTTCCTAGAACTTTGCATTTGTCCGTGAAGTTTGTTTCCATGGATTTCTTCTTTTTCCTCAGCCCTACCACCTGCTGTGGTTCAGGACAGGCAGGAAGAGCTGTGCTTTGTTCACCTGTGAGTGCAGGCAGAGGAACAAGCACCCTTGTGCCACAGAAACAACCCCTCTCTACGAGCAGAGAAACGTAGGCATTGCCCTGGTTTTTCAGTGCTGCCACTGAAATGTGAACACTGAAAAGTGTTAGCAGAGAAATTTTCCAGCTTTCTGCAGCACTCTGTGAAAGCTCAGTTTCTCACAGAAACTATGAAAAACAGTGCTACAGCTTTGTAAGCAAACTTTCTCTATCTTGCACCTGCAGTTGTTGTGTAGTATTGTTATGATATTGTCTGGGAAAATATTCTGAAAGGTTTCAGCCAACCAGTACGGGAGGCGGATGGTCGGTGACCAATGACCTTATGCCATGCTGGTGACCCAAGTCATATAAACTGATTTATAATTAAATAAATGGGTTATTATTTCTTCTGAACTTGTCGTGCCGTTCCTTGCCGTCAGTGCTGCTCACAGCGACACTGAAAAGCTACTGCCTGGGGCAAGTTGTGTGGCACACAGCTGCAGGGTCCTGCTCCATCTCGGACAGTGATGAGGCCTGAGCACCTAGCAGGGAAAAGGAAGAGGAGTTACCAGAGCAGGGTTAGAAACAGTGAAAGCCTCAGGGAAGGGACCCCAACACCTGCCCCTTTTGGTTCAGCTTTGCCCCAGTGACACAAGGGAGCATCCTGGGATGTTTGGGGTATCTTCTTACCCTGAACCCAGCACTGATGGACATCTCCTTTCCCTGCCAGCACACTGTGGTTTTGACCACCATGCTGGGAGGGCAGTAGGCTTCCCAGTAGGCTTCTTGAAGTCAGGAGACACTTCCCCTTGGCTGGAACACCCCAATTCGATCCAGACTTGGCCAGAAATGGCTTCATTTGGTGCAAAGCTCTTGACGGGAAACAACATGACTGAGCTGGTCTTCGGACAACTTCATCTTCCTTCAGGGAAGTTGAGTGTCTCTCAAGCCACAGCAATTCTTGAGCTGGCTGAGGGCCCTCCAGCCCTGCCACATGTTGCAGGCTCACCACCTCCATTGCTGAACCTCCCTGCAGAGCCCCTTAGTGCTGTCCATCATTTAAAATGACATTCCAGTAGTGCCCAAGAACCCAAGTGCATGGTGGTCTCTGGGGCTCTGGGGGTTGCTCCTAGGCATACATAAAGGCATCCAGATGATGGCAGCAAACAGGACAGGGTACAGCAACACAGTCCTCTGCATTTCCAATCTTTAAAACAAATACAATTCTCTCTACTGCAGCTTGCACAATTGAGGAAGTGTTAATTACATCCCGAGAAAAAATGGTGTGATCCTTACTGATTTGAGAGTTCAGGTTTTTGCAGCACAAGCCCTTTCCTTCAGCTTCCCTGCCCAGAGCTGGGCTGCTCAGTGTTCCTCTGCTTTCTTTTGTCCTCACTTCACTCTACAAAACAAGTGCTCAAATCCCTTGTGGATGAGGGCTGGCCAAGGCAACGTGGCCCCTGGCTTGCCAAGTACCTGGTGCTGAGCATGGCAAACATTTAGTGTCTCATGGTTGGTTTGGGAAGGAGCGAACGGAGCAGAAGAAATTGCCAGGGCTTATTTGGCATTGGATAAACCCTGGGATCTGGGGTGAGGTGCCGTTGGACACTCAGGGGCTACAGATGGTGCAAGTTGTGCTTTCCCTCTTTTGTCCATTGCACATGGCTGTCTGTTGGCAGTGGGATGACAAAACCAGAACTAAACAAGCAAAGAACCCAAATCATCACATTTTGTGGAGGCAGAGCTGAAAGGCAGCTTGGAAATGAAGTGTTTTCACACAGGCTGAAACAACAGCGAAAATACTGCAGTCACTGCAGTACTGCTGCCGTCACTGCATACAAGCGCTGGCTTTGTAGGAGTGCTGAACTGAGACGGACCAGCTTGCACACACGTAATGGATGGACAAAAAGGACATTTACAGAAGCCATTCCCAACACATTGTAGCAGATTTAAAACCTGCTGCAAGTGGTCAAAGCCAGCAAGTATAATGTGCTGGAGAGAAGAGCAGAGAATCGTAGGCATTGCCCAGGTTTCAGACTCACTGCATTAATTGAAACCACTGGACAATCACAGAAAATGGACCATGACCAAGTGAAAACAAGCCCAGAACTCTCAGTGCATTCAGTCCTTCCCCACTGACATGCTGGAAGGATCACCCAGACAAAACCAGGTCAGTTTTGCATGGTCAGGTGGGGTATATGAATCTGGCTTGTGGGCAGTTGTAGGTGTCAGGAATACCAGGATGTCCATGTCCTGCCTTTGAGTACACAGCCCCTGAGAAAAGAGAAATAGTTTATCTGAAGTAGGCTGCAAATCCCCAAAATAGCACCTGTCAGACATCTCAAAGAATTTACATTTCAGCCACCACCTGGACTAAAGTATCTATGCTGAAAGGCAGCAGATCAGATTTGAGGGACAGTGATTTTCCCCTCTCCAGAGAGTGGAGGGGTGTCTTGCTCATGCCCAGCAGTGTGGTGTGACAGGGCTGCTGTCACCGGCTCTGCCTCCCTGACCCACGCAGTCCCACTCATTTTACATGGCCAGCATGGCATTGTTGGTTCCTGCCCTGTTTCCCTACAAATGCATCCAACTTTCTCTGGAAAACAACAAGAGATTTCTTCATATCTGTAAGCAGCGTGTCCCACTAAGTGCTCTTGGTGGTAAGAATATGATCCTAATTGCTGATTGGATTTCTCTGGATTTGCATTCCAGGAAGGGGTTTGTTTTGTTTGTTTTTTTTCTGATAGATTAAGGAAGTTCTTTATATCTTTTATTTTCCACTTGGAAAGATATATTCATGCTGCAATCATGCCACTATTATTACCGCAGTTATCACCTGATAACTGAAGTGGACAGAACAAATCCTATCAGAAGTGATTCTCCATTTTTATTTTTAATTATTAGTTTTCCTAGGACTTGTGGCAGGCTGCTGTATATTTATTGCACTGCATTATTCACAAAGATAATATTTTTAAAACTATTGGCATTGTATTATCACCCTTCCACAGCATCTCAAACTTGTTCTTTTAATACAGCCGTTTCAGCAAACTCTTTTAGGATGTGGGGATTGATTGGTTATATCTATGGACTTTCACTTATTCCCTAAATTTTCTTAACTTCCATAGGAGTTACTAGTGACATCCTAATAGGATACAGGCATCTTGAAATATTTTCAAATACCAAACAAAAAATGGAATAAGCATGCATGATTTTTTAATTATTTTTTAATTATTCATAGAAATGAAACAGTTGATTAGTTGTCAATGGGATTCACAGGTATGTTCACCCACTTTTGTTAGTAAGTCCCTCTAGTTTTTGGTATTAGGTGGAAACATCAACAACAGCCAGATATTTTAAGATCACTCATCTTATTGCGTGCCATCAATGCGGTTTGTGTCACTTTGAGCAACACAGCCAGTGCATGGGAAACCAAGCAGAAGTGATGCTACTGCTATTTATAATCCATTTTCTTTTAGAGCAAAAGATACTTTAAAAATAGTAAGAATATTTATAACTAATGGATGCCACCCACCAGAGCACACAGGGAGGTGTGTGCTTACAGACACAGACCACTCTGAGCACTTCAGCTTAACTGAATGTGAGGCAGGTCCAGTGCAGCGTGTAAACAGATTTCATCTTATGGCTCGTGTGTTCAGTCACAGGGGTGGTTTGTGTCCTACCAGCCTAGAACACAAACATAAAATAAGATATATATTCATCCATTAACACAAACCCTCAGTATGCTGTCTCAGTTTTGTTTCAGTCTCTGCTCTGGACTGATGTTGAGGGGTTTTTTTTGCTTTAATGCAGAGATCTAAACTAGAATGTGTTATTTCATCATTCATTAATCTGGCCTTTTTATTCAATAATAATAAGAATCTGGACCCAATGTGAGGACTGATAAAATGAAGAGATCCTATTGCCAGTAAAAGTCAATCAGGCTTTTCACAATTTCTTTGATATATTTGGAGGACGTATTTAACAACTTCAGAGGAGAAACAGATCTTTGAACACACATATCTCTGTTACACCAAACCATTGCTTCAGGCATCAGAAGAAAAATATTGCAAGCACGATTAAGTTACTGGGACACTGTGTAAATGTATTCCTTTGGATTTTTTTCCCCTGGTCTACTCTACATATTAGAAAATCTATGCAAGGCTTGCCCAATGATGACACAACTGTACAGCTGAGTAGCACATGCAACTATCATAAAGAGTGTATATTCAGGAAGGGAAGATTTTTCAGTTCTTGTGAGTATAATGCAATCTAAAGACTCAGCAGTCATATTTCTGTACAAATCCACTAACATATTTCTATCCTGAATGTGAAAAGAAAATGCATTTTGCCAAGAGTGCTCCCAACTCTTTCTGTGAGCAGGTGACGCCAAAGGCAGAGAAAATGCTTGGAACTTCCTCAGAGAAATCCGCCTACTGGAGATCTCCTACCATGCTGTCCATTCTTCCAGGGAAATAGTTTTTGTGCCTCTGAAAGACATGTAAGGTTCAAAGGCTGGAGAAGAGACATGCCAGAGTCCCACGTATCCAGCAGGTAGAGCAGAGGTGACTGCCGTCCCTGCAAATGGAGAGGGGATGTCATGAACAGGAGGAGCAAAGAGCCACATCCAGCATCTGTGTTAGAAACTGGGAGTGTGGGAAAAAGAAATGCAGCAATATCTGATGGTTCATTAGTCTATTCCCACAGCATGATTAGGTCAGTTGGGTCAGTTTTCTAAAGGCTCCAGATGATTGAATTAGTCAAGAATAGGTCAGATTATTTCTGCCTTACTGCCATCATCACGGTGCCACAAACATATCAATTAAAAGAGTTTGTTCTGACAGGATTCCTGCTGTTACTAATTCAATGGCTCCTATTGTAAGGAAAACCACCTTGGTGGTAGCCCTGAGGAGGCTGTGGCAGTTGAGTGTGTTGGAATGCCCCAGGTTGGGAGCCAAGGAATATCTCTGTTTTTCCTGGGAAGAGTACACATGACTGGCTGTGATGCAAAGGAAGCAGTGCTTTGGGGCCAAGACCCCAGGTTTGGGCGGCACAGCTTTTTTTTACCCAAGTAAGAAAATTCAGCTGGGCTTGCTTTTGAGAATTTTGGGGGCATTGCCCACCACCATGGGCTTGTCACCTCCCTGTTAGATCAGTCCCAATGCCATGTCCCCCTCCCAGCTGGGAAATAGCTCTTTTGCCTGGACACTCCAGAAGTGTGTTGCAAAGATGCAGTCATACCATAACCACAGTGTGCACTGGGCTTTTGGGACTTAACCATGAAGACCATATGGTCTTTACAGCTAATACTTTGGAGGAGAAAACTTAAATCTTTAAACTGAAAGAGTCTCATCTGTATTCCCTCAAAGCAGTAACAAGAACAATGGTGTGGGATAGCAGTACTAGCAAAAAAGTATTATATATGAAGAAATCCTTATCGGAATAATCATGGATTAGTTAACAGCTCACTGACCACAGAATCATAGAATTGCTAAGTTTGAAAACGACCTCTAAAATTATCATATCCAAGCATTAATCCAGCACTGCCAAGTCCACCACTAAACCATGTCCCCAAGTGCCACATCTAAATGTCTTTTAAATATCTCCAGGGATGGTGACTCAACCACTTCCCTGGGCAGTCTTTCCAACGCCTGACCTCCCTTTCAGTGAAGAATTTTTTCCTAATGTCCAATCTAAACCTTCCCTGGCACAACTTGAGGCCATTTCTTCTCGTCCTGTCACTTGTTACCAATTAAGGTTTTCAAGAACTAGAGGGCATTTCCAAATACTACTTTCCAAAGACTTTTAGTTAAACTGCAGATCTGTGCTCTGGCTTTGGGATTATGAGGTCTTAAAGCTTTCCCAACAGTCACCACACATCAGGAATATTTTGTTATGTATATTGATTATGATGACTTACAAAACCATCAACGCTGTATGGAACTCTTAAGTTCTGAATATGCCATTTATTTGCATCAGATACATACCCCTTCCAAAGCACTCTAGTTTTTTCTCACAGAGCCTGCAGGATGGGTGGATCTTTCTTCCTAATGCCTGAAAATTGTTAAATTCACAAAGCAATACTCAGATGGCATGATTATTAGTGTTACAGGCTGATCCCCTAAGAAAAATTGTGGAAAGAGCCCTTTCATGAGAGGGTGGCTGCTGTAGCCAGGGGTGGTCTGGCCTTGCTATCACAGACTGACTCCAGCTGATGCCTTGCCAGCTCATTGATGCAGCACAAGAAAGCACTGCTGCACAGCTCTGTCCATCTGGGTTGAAATCGTCACTACTTGAACATCTTGGCTACATGGGTGGTCACATTTATGACTCTAAGAGTGCTCCTATCCATCACACTGTCCATCCTTTCAAGGCTTCCTCTGTGTTTGGTCATTCTCCCTGTGCTCAGAACCAGCCTGCTTTTATGTCAGATATTTCTGCCACCTTTATTTGGTGCACTATGCCAAGGCACTGCTGGAGCATGAACCCAAGGTTGAGTTTCCCAGGACAGACCTGTCTGGTTGTGTTATCCCTGTTTCTCTGCACACTGCAGGCCTGGGGCTTTCAGCTGCACGAGCCCCTTGTGTCGCTGCATCACTCCATCCTCCTGCACGGCATGTGGGAGGGAAGCCTGTGCTACAGCACTGCTTCTTCTCTAGCACTGGGTGTGGTGGGGACCAGCAGCAGCTGCCCAGCTCTCGCAGTACCATCAGTGCTGGGTAGTGCAACCTTTGCTGCCCCTTAACAGCAGAAGTGCCCAGGACAGAAGGGCATGTACTGAGCAAGGGTTTGGAACATCCAGGTGTGCTGGAGAAGGACACTGCCAGTAGGAGTAGCAGGGAAGAAATCCCAACTGGAACTAAGACAGAAAAAATATCTTCTTACCTGTGGGACAAAGGTAATTTCTTCACAAGCTGCAGGTTTCTAGGGCACCTTAGGTGATCATACAAAAAAAAAAATTCCCTAATTCATACATATGAAGATCTTCTATTCACTTTCAAAAAAATGGCAGGAACACCTATAATCAGGCAACTTGGACATCTCCAGCTTTGTTAATCGGTTCATTTCTACTGGAGTCTGAATCAGGATTGATGTTCATATTCACCAGATTACTCTTGCCCTTATCACGACCCAAAAGGAAAAAGATATGGCTCAGGCCAACCTGAAAATCAGATCCAAAAGATGTTCTAAAACCCATCACTTTAAATTGGAGTTTTCAGTACCGAGAATTTACAATTGTCAACTCACATCTACAGCTTTCAGAGGTCTTTTTGCTCAAGGATGTCTGCTACAGTTTAACATTTTCTCACATTTTCAGTATTTCTGGTCACCACCAAGGTGGCTGCAGACAGCTGTGAATGAGGAGAAGGAGGGAGAAAGAGTGCAGTGCCCCAGGGGGAGCTGCCATGGCTGCAAAGCTCCATCTCCGTACCAGGGACAAGGGACACAGCTGTAAATTCTGACAAGCAGAAAGCCCTGTTCAGGCTCTGGAGAGGCAGCCTCTGCGGTGTGCCCTCTTCCTGAAGGGAAGGCATGGCAGCCCACGCACTAAGGATGTGGGGTGCCCCGGAAGAGTGATCTCCCACAGCGCTTGGGGACCAGGCTGCTTGTGCAGTGTGCTACATGGCTAATTAGGGACTGTTGAAGAATGCAAACCTACAGAGTCCAATTACTGATAATTTATTGCATCAATCATTTAAAATAAAAGAGAGAAAGGGGAAAAAATTGCAACATTTTTTCAGCAAGTGAAAAATATTGAATTAAGCAGATTGAGTCTCTCATCACCACTCTCTAATCATGGTGTTGCTTCTGCATCTGCTGTGTAGGTTTAGTGTTTAGGAAGTGTTTTCTAGAGACAGGAAGACAATTAGACAAGTACCTGTGAAAAATGTTGGTGTTTGGTTTTTTTGGGGGTTTTTTGGTCTGTATCAGAAGGAGAACACTGCCAACATGCTATGAAAACAAAAATATGGAATCATAAAATTCCTTAGGTTGGAAAAGACCTTTAAGATTATCAAGTCCAACCATTAACCCAGCACTGCCAAATCCAACAGTAAACCATGTCCCCAAGTGCCAAACTACATGTCTTTCAAATACCACCAAGACTGGTGACTCAACCCTTCCCTGGGCAGCCTGTCCCCATACTTGACAATCCTTTCTGTGGCAATACTTTTGTAATACCCAATCTCCCCTGGCACAGCTTGAGACCATTCCTTCTCATCCTATCACCTACTGTTTGGGAAAAGAGGCAGACCCCCACCTGGATACAACCTTTCTGGCAGTTGTAGAGAGTGATAAGGTCTCCCCTGAGCCTCCCTTTCTCCAGTCCAAACAATACCAGCCCCTCAGAAGTTCTTCATCAGACTTTTGCTCCAGATCCTTCTTCAGAAGCCAGGAAGAACCTGACTTTTTCCCTGCTGCTAACTGGGAGTGTGACGTGCAGCAAAGTGCTACTGGGCTTTCTCTTTGCTCACATATAGTACTGTAAATATTAAAGAGCATCCACTTACTCCAGACATTCCTCACCGCTAAAGTGGGATCAGGTGGTGGGAGCCACTGATTATTTTTATATCTTGCTTGCTCTCTTTTGGAAACATAAAATTTCATTCTCTTTTGAAGATGCATCTCGTCGCTCTCACCAGTGACACCAGCCCTTTCTCTCCCTCATACCATGTCGCTGCAATTTCACAGCAAGCAGCTGAGAAAAAAATGTATTAATGGTTCCCGGTTCATAGGCAGGCTCTGCTGTGCTGGAGTGGCAGTGCTATAAAAGGGCTAATTGCAGATAGGAGGCCTGCTGAGTTGCACATACTGAACCTGGGGCTAGTTTCTTGTGCCTTTCCCTCACACTCCCTTGCTGAGGTGCCTGCCTAGTCCATTCCAGCAGTGCTAACAGAGATTTTTGTGAAGGGACAGATGGGGTGGGGGCAAGGGTCTCACTCTGCCCAAACCCTGAGGTGAAGGTTTCCCTTCAGTGAAGTACTTTCCCTTTGTTTGCTCAGGTCAGGCTGCTTTGCTTGACAACCTGCCCTTTGGCTAAATACCACATATTAAATACAAGATCCCCAAATCTGCAGATGAAGGGTATCGTTAGTTCTCAATAGACCTTCCCACGGAGAAAGTAATTTGAATTTCAATCAGGGTATAAAATGTAGTGTATACTCAACAAAGCAACTGAAGGCAGGCTGAGAAAACACAAATGAGTTTCATTTTAGTTGCTTTCAAGTTCCTTCTGTACAATCTTTCCAGTTCTTATTTACTGTAATCAACATCCATCTGATAGCAATTTGTAGGCAATTGTGCATTACAGTTTGTTCAACATTCAGAGAAAAACTGCATGTTTCTGAAACCTGAGGTAAGCTCCACATATACTAGAACTCTGGATAGAAGATGAAAAGGCCTCATAACAGGACACATTTTTCTGCTCCAGAAAAACATATTGGGAAGAACAAATGGACACCAGTGGCTCCAAGCAGCTTTTTACAACAAGATTATTCCAAAGACAAAAAATTCAAAATAGATTCAGTTCTTCAACCACTGTGGGCTGTGGCATGCTTAAGTCATCTGGATTCAGCACCTCCCATTGGAGAGGTTTTCTACTGAGCCTCTTCTTCCTCCCTTCTCACAGCCTCTGGGTGGGTGATGGAGAAACATACTCTGCTGTGAGAGCAGGTATGGTGTGATGAGAGCAGGTAGCACTGGTGAGTGGGTGTTTGGGCCTCCTGATGAACTGAAGCAACACAAGAATTTTGACCAATTTGCTCAGCTGCAAATGCTGTGCAAAGTGCCTCTCTTGGCATCACTGTTTCTGTCCACAATGGTTTCACTTGTCATGAAGCCTCCTTCATGTAAAGCCAGGTTTTATTGTGGGAAGAATAATGGAGGCGGAAAATGCCTGGTGTTTAATGCTCTGTTATTTCAATTTCATGATTGCTGTTTCAAGTGTTGAATGGGCTCTTATTGCTGGCGATACCAGGTGAGAGAGGCATTAGTTTGAGCTCTGCTAGGCTGAGATCAGTAAACTCACCCACATCCTTACACTTCTCCTTGATCACAGTTGAATAGCTCATTAACCTCGTTCCAGCTATTATCCTGGCACAGCACTTTTTAAGCTGATATGGCCCCTCCTTGGAACAGTAACGATGTGTTTGTGTTTGTAAGGCATCATGCACAGGTCTGCCTCAGCCGTGAGCAATAATGAATGTACCAAAGGTCAGCACGGCCGCCAGGCTCCATGGGGCTCTAAGTAGTAAGCTTGGTACGAAAAACTATTGCAGTTATACACAGATAACCTGATCCTCTCAGGCAAATCTGGTGGGATGCTATCCCAGGGAGAAAATGGAGCAGCCAGTGTGAAACTGCAATTTATAGGGACTGAACAGCACGTGCACATCTTAAGCAGTGGCTGCAATACAAGAAGGGCATTTTCCCTGTGGGTCTTGACATTACTGAAAATTTTCAGGCACTGAACTGGTTTAATATCTTGACACAGGCTGTGATCTAATTGTTCTCTGCCTCTTTATAAGGTACTTAATTTCTATGCATAGTGTTTATCCTGGAGCATAGGATAACTTTGAATTTATGATGTGATCAGGGAAAGCACTTTTTGTCATAAGCCTGAGATGTGGCAGATCTAATTTTGAATAAATCATTCTTATCAGACAGATCAGCTATTGTCTCTGCCCTGGGCCAATAACCAGGTCCTTTTGCTTTGTAGCCAATAATGTTTTAAAGCTTCTTTAACACCCAAAATGCCTAGATTCTTGCATAAACAAACCCACAAAGCTAGTTTGTGAGAAGTCAAATTCTCCACGGAGGTCTAAACACTCTGCAGCTGAGAGACACATATGAAAGCTGCTTTGGAATAGCTAAACCCATTTAAATCCATTTAAAAGCCTCACAATTAAATTTGCATGCAGCCAGCTACTGCTCTGTCTCTCCTGAGTCACAGTCGGCTTAGCAGGCTGGAGAAAATCAGGGCCACGTTTTCACCAGCACAATCCCAGTCAGTTTTCTTCCCCACTTTTACCCAGATGAGCTGTGGGAAAAAGGCACTGTTGCCAAAGTGCCTTGGTGGGAAGGTGATGCGGATAATTCAAAGCAAGCAAAGTACAAACAGACCCCAAAAAAGTGATGTGAGCTAAGTAATTTCTCCCTGAAGGGATGAACCACTGAGCAAGAGATGCCAAGGGCCAGGTGTCCCTTCCAGATGAGAGAACAGGGGTGGATGGGTGCAGCACACCCATGGATGGGCTGCAGGATGCCATGGGGCTGGGGTGCCTGGCGCTTCAAGCAGCACAGAGCTGATGGAGTGAGAGTGTTTCCGGGGAGGGTCAGCACGGACAAATGGAGAAGGCAGCAGGTAGTACCAAAGAGCAAAGTGTTGCTGGTGAGCAAAGCTGCCGGTTTGGGGACAGAAGAGGCCACATGTTAAACGGGCTCCCAAACACCTCCAGCAACCACTGCTCCTCATTAAGAAGCTGCTGATGGCAGAGGTGTCGCTTGGCAGCTCCCTGTCTTAAGAGACAGAGAGGAAACATTACCCTTGCCATGCAGATTTAGGGTCCTACCTGTCCTTGGGTGCAAATGGTCCTCATTGAAACACGTGGCTGCTGTGGATTGATAAACTGCCTGGGGCTTGTCTGCCTGTGTTAGAAAAAGAACATCTCCCTGCAGCCACCCAGAAATCCTGGGGCTGGTTAAACAGGCATTTCTGTCTGCTTTCAAATATGGGCCAGCGCCATGTGTAACGGCAGCTGTGTGTTCACAAAACATTTCCTTGCAATTAGGTTGCAAGGAGACAAAAGCAGCCAGCCAGACTCGCTTCTCCCTTACTCTGCTCCAGCCTCGGGGACTTGCTGTGTGCTGACACCAGCCTCAGGAGGGATGCTGCCTGTGAGGCTTTCAGCATTTTCTAACGCAACCTTGCTTCCTAACTCCTGGAGCGGGGAAGGCATCCATGTCCCTGTACCCCTCATCCTTTTCCTGCTAGCTTCCACAGAAAGTTGATTGGGAGTCACTGAGAATGTTTTTGTGTTTTGTTTTGTTTTGTTTTGTTTTTTTTCTAGTTATTATGAACTTTTTCTTGGTTTGTTCCGGGTTTCATTCAGGAAGAAAAAGTAAGACAAGACACTGCTTCAGTCTGAAAAATACGAGTAAGGAAAGGAAAAGTGACAGTTTGCATTCTGAAAAACCTGTGAATTTAAAAGCTGTTTTTACAAGATCAAAATGTAACAAGACATCTTGTTGAGAAACAAGACTAACCTCACCTTGACCTATCCTGTATGTGTCAGAAAATATTTTATGCTTTTATCCAAGGACATCAAAGTGCTCCTGTGCTCCATACTACACACTGTACTCGCTTCAGTCTCCTGAATGCCCTTTGTCCCTCTGCATTGCAAGTGCTGCTGCTCCAAGGAGATGTCCGCCCAGCTGCTGAATATGTGCTTTGCTGAATGCGTGCCTATCTTATTATCGTATTGAAAGGTATGTGCCTATCTTTCAATAATCTAGATTAATGATTATTAATCCCTCAGCTGTTCAGAAATACTGTCAGAACAAGCAGCTTTAGCAGAAGAGAGCAAAGAAGGTGTGTGCTTGCATGTGTATTTGCTACGTTGTTCCTTCAAATTCTCCAGGCATGAAATCATTACATGTCTAATTAAGTGGCAATTACAAAAGCAACACTCTATATTAGTCCCTTTGGCACAAGGGATTTTTCTAGATGTTTTTGATCTCACCTCTTACAGATTCAACTGAAATTCAGGGTGAATTTCAGAAGTTTTTTCACCTACTTCAAAGGAACCAGAGTTACCTCCAGCGGGACGACGGCGGGGATGAATTCTGCAGGCCAGTGTTGGAGAGGCTGAGTGTTTAACTGGCTCGTGAGTGGTTGTAACACTGCCACTGCGGATTCAATTTGTGGAATGTATTACAACAGCAGTGTGAAAAAATTACTCTTAGGTTTTGCAAATTGATACACTAGAGCTTTAAACTAGGATAGGGAAGGGCCAATTTAAACTTCAAAACCCAAACCGTGCCCTGGGATACATTTGCCAAGCTCCATCACAAGTGAATAAGGACCATGAAATCAAAGAAGATACAATTTAGCTTAACTGTTTAGATGCCTAATCTCTTTGACTGTGCCTGTTTTACATCTTCCATGACTCAGTTTTTCAACGGAGTTTCTGAATGTTCTGAAAGTAGAGGAGGCAGTTTGAAGTCTTGTCCAACAGAAGTCATAATAGATGACAACATAATAGATGTCAACAAATTAAACAATCCTCAAGACTCAAGGTTCTTCAGAGAAGAGGTGTCCAAAACTTCATTTCTTTTCCAGCTAAGCTACTTCATTCAGTAAAAAGGTCAAGTCTGCCTACAAATCTTGTCTTATCAACATGCCTAAGAGTAAACTATTTCTTTTTATAATATGACCCTTTGAAATGTTCCTGACTGAAAGCCACCAGTTTTCTGTGGAGTGAAGTTTTCCTCAGTGTGTTTCTACTTCCTCCTTTTTTATATCAGTGTTGACTGAAAACAGCAAACTCTTCATTGTTAATAGACTGGCAAGATTTCTTAACATAAACACAGATCTAAAATAAGCTTGATATTTTACTTCATCTTCTCATACCAATAAAAAGAGCAGTGGAAAAGGATGAGTGAAGTATTTCTTTTTCATCTCAAAACACTCCATACAGTGAAGTGACTTAGAGCCAGTCTCAGATATTGCTAAACTCCTGCGTTTTTGTGGCAGATTGTGCCTAGCTGTGAAACAGACAGAATGGGTTTCTCTTCTACAGAAATTAATTTCCAGTGTAGGATTTTCTAAAGTGGTATAAAGTGACATAAAGTGGGAGTTCAGGAAGATGTCAGAGCACAAACACTGTGTTACCTTCCCCTATCTTGCCTTGCTCTAGAAACAGGTATGTGCAACATTGGCACGAGCACCGTGGAGGTTTCTCTAATGCTTGGAGGGACTAGAGTGGGGCAGAAACAAGAGCAGGATCTCAATTCCCATTATTTTTTTTAAAAAGTCTGACCAGATATTTTTTTAAAGCAACTTTTGCTTTTGCTGTTGTTTTCTTTTAGATACTTTTACTGTGATGATAATGCACCACTTATTCCTTTCCTATTCCTCTGTCTTTCTCTGCCTTGGTTTTTGGGAGTTTGAGAAACTGCTGCTGCCACAGATCTTTCAACGAAAAAGATGCAGAATGAGTCTGAGGGCCTTCCACGTGGCAGAGGAAAGCAGGAAGAAACAAGCATGGCATTAAAAGCTATAGCTGGAACTGGATAAATAGTTCTATACTGTAACTATACTGTAACTATAAAGCACTCCTACAGCGCTTGGATGCTTGAGCAAGCTTCCTGGCTGCCACGCCTTCCCATCAGTGTTTCTGGAAGCTGAGCTGTCATTGCTGCCTTTTGGCTTCTCTTTCCCCTTACATACAAGGACCATACTGTCACTTTTCGCCTGTGTTCTCTCCCACTACAGCCATCTCTGCTTAGAAACTCTGTGATGCTGAGGATCAGAGGACGATTCTGAGTACAGCTCTAGCTGATTTTGCATTGCACCATTTTAAAGCCTACGACAATTACCATGACAGCAATTACAAGTTTAGATTTTTTCTTTTCTCTGGGGGGGGGGAGGAGGGCATTCTTGGTGCCAGAAGAGAGAAATAAAATAAACAATTTTCAGCTTCTCTACTGCTAAACAAACTCCAATCATTTGATGTATTCCAGGGCAGAAAAAACCCAAAAAACAACGAAGCAAACAAACAAAGCCCCAAACAACAAACAACAAACAGCAAACAGTAAAGAAAGAGATGAGATTTCTGGATATTAAACTTGTTTAAAACTGAATATTTTAATATCAGGAACTAAATAGGAGAGGAAATGGGGGAGGGTTTTGTTGTTTTAAGGCAGGCCAGGCATGAATTTCTGCTATTGATGTGAGAAATCACCAGAGACTTACTATACTAAAGTAGATCTGCAAATGTCTTAGGTGGAAAAACTACTTCTCCTAAATACAAAGATACTTGATAATCAATTATCTGACTTTCAGAAACAGCAATAGGCCTCGTACTAGGTCTTGGCTACTCAGGGCCTGTTCCTACATGTCAGTCCCCAAAGTCATTGTGTCTTGCCAGCTTAGCCCATGACCATGCATCGACCCACAGTGATTTTCCTACGTGCTAAGCCAATAAAAATTTTTCAACTCTATAAAGATCCCAAGGCTAAAGTTACACACATGTTCTAAAAAAGGAGGGGTAGGAACAGATGGAATATTTAAGGTTTATAATACAACCTTTGACACTTAACAATAAAGCACTTCAGGAATCCCCTGTGAACCTGGTGGAGCTTTGTACTGCTAGACTGTAGCCAAGCTGTGAACTATCCTTAGCAGCACAGAAGGAAAACATGACATTTTTGTAAAAACAAGTGAAAAAGCTTAGTCAGTTCACATCTATTGATTAATTATACTCAGCAAAGCTTTTGCTTGCTCTTTAATAAAAGTTTTCCAGCAAAATCAAATGCTAAGACCACTGATTTGCTATTGTCTTGCTAAAGTACTAATTTACATTTACTTAATCTAATGTAATAGTACTCAGTATTGCATCTCAGTGAAGAGCCATGAAATATATACACAGTACAATGTGAACAAAAGCTTATTCTCTCAGTCAAAAATACCGTACGAAGTACGTCTTACTAAAATGCAGCACTGTGAAGCTGTCCTTTTTATGGTGCTGATAATTGACATCTCCTGTCTGGAAGTAGGAACACGGTCACCTTTCAGGGTTCACATCAGTATTTATTACCATAGAGACCATAACAATGTCTCCTTACAAATGTTTTGTGTCGTTTTACCTGCTATCTACTTATTTTCCTGAGCTATTGGGTTATAGAATAATTTAAGGTGGTGGAAGGAGTCCCTAGGGCAGCATGACTCACATCATGTGGTCCAGGGCCTTCTGTAGTCTACTTGTGAACATCTTCAAGGATGAGGAGTCCACAATGTTTCTCCTCAGCAAGTTAATTGATTATTTGAATCTAAAGAGGACTAGGCAAAATTTTGTCGTTTTGTTTATCATTTGCCCACAGCTGTACCCTGCCTGCTTCCGTGGATTTGTTCATGTGCAGCATTAAATTAACGTGTCTTACCTTTCCCCTGTGGTCCTGTAGTCCCAGGCTTGGATGAGCCACTGTGTAATACTGACATCCTATTCCATGTTCTCTGTACTCCTCCTCAGCCTGATGGTACCTACATGCCATGGGATGCAGCAGTGCTGAGGCACTGGGCAGCACCTGGGAGCAGCTGAGCACACAGACCTGTCCCCGTGCCTTTCCTCCTCATGTCCCTGTGCTACCCCGATCCACTTCAGCTGGCACATTCCCTGAAGGGAGGCTGAAAGCGAACTGTGGTGGTTTTATCCAGGCCATGAGAAATATGACTTAGTTTTTAATTTCTTAATGTCAGAATCTACTTCAGCCTTGCTGAACTGTGGGCTGCAGATCTGAGATGCCCATTGCACTCCAGATAGGAGGAACAGCTCCTCCTCAGAAACATTAGTATGTATTGCTGTCAACATTTGACAGCTGTAGGAAATAAGTCTATTGTTGCTACAAAATACTTGCTTCCTGAATAAAGTGGCAATAGATATAAGGAATCCCACTGAGTTCTAATAATCCCATGGTTCTGAAAAGCCACCTGGATCTGGTGATTAAAATCCTGATGAGCTGGGTGAATTAATGCAGTGATGGCACAGCATTGCCTTTCAACATTAGCTTGACTGCTGTGTCTGGTGTATTTACAGTGGGATAATCCCCAGATTTACAAATGAAGCTGAATTCCCTGGGGCATTGTGTGTGATGTTTTGGTTTTTTTTAATGGGAGATGCTGAACTGATGAAAACACCCAGCTGTACCTGTAGGCTGGGGAGGCCACAAGGCTTTTATTTACTCTCCAGATGTGACCAGCTTGCAGCCAGCACGGCCAGCAGGGTCCTTGTTAACCAACATCCCTCACTATGTGTTATAAATGCAAGAGCAGAAGAAGCCTCATTACATTCAGAACGAACCCGCAACACTCAGAAGCCTGTGTTGGTGTATCTGGTACCACAAAGCTGACTTCCCGGGGGAGAGCTGGACCTCTTCCAAGAAAGGCTTCAATAACATGGGAAATGGAAGGAAGGATAAGAAATAAGAACAATGCCGAGAGTAGCCTGCAGAAGATGGATCATCAGACAGTATAAATTCTGCTGGCACCATGGATGTTAGTGACTCATCAGGCCCTTTTCTTCCTCCAGGCCGAGTTTGAGTAGAATATTGATTGCTTTACAGTAAGTTCTTGTTTACTGCAGCTAGATTCAAACACAGAGCTGCATGATAATGTGGAAGTAGAATTAGAAGCTTTCTAGAAAAAAAACAACATATTTTCCTTAGGCTCTAGTTCCATACAGTTAGCTCTTAAATTGTTCTGTTTTTAAGGCATAGGCCAGAGCAAAGAAGAGAAAAGAAACCCCCAAAAGTGATCAGAAAAATCAACAACATTTCTGTTGCTTCTATTGCCACGTGTTGTCACAAAAAAAACCCCAAACCCATTACTTTAAAAGCTCCAGGGACTAGTGCTGTATCTAGAGGAGCAGGACTGCAGAACTGGCATTGTGTCATGCCCATCAGATGGTTGAAAATGCATCAGGCTGAGTGTCTGGCAGCACGTGGCAGTTGTCAAAACCAGGATGCTGTTTGTGTGCCTACAAGCTGTCTTCTCCACTTGCCTTTTTGACTTCTGGAGGGGTGAACAGAAACTGGAATTCAGAGCAGGGGACTTGAGGCAATGGCTCTTTGGTTCCTCCATTTCCCCATTTTTATGTGCAGTTAGGTAGCACTGTAGGAACTGAAGCACATGAAGTTTTTGTGCATTTCTGGATGTAAAGTGCCATTGGGAACACATCTTTTGACAGTATTCACAGTGTTCATCTTTTTTTTCTGATGACAGGCCTCTGCATAATGGAAATAGTCCCAAAACATCATTGATGGCAGAACGTATTCTACGGTGTACTACCCGACTTGCTGGTCCAGGCATATTCTGTGCAACTGAGAAATGATACACTATTAGTTATTTCTGTTTTCTCCCTCCTGAATTTTCAGTGGACTCAGGGCACTTCAGGTCATACAAACAAGAAGTTATTCTTTGCATCAGAAATTTCTGAACCTCAGCTTCCAACAGAACACATGGATAAGCTAATAAAAAAATGGAAAGAAAAGGCTTTAGAAAGGTCAATAACCTGCTTTTATGCAGGAAGTAGTAGAATTTTAACTGTAATTATTTTTTTTCTCCATGAATTATTAACATATGCCATAAAAAATGCTGTAACCAGAGGACAAACAGGACATTCTGAGAGAATTTCAGAGTTTGATGTTTTCACCTAAAACATACCCTCTTTAATGATACAGCTATTAAAATAGGGGCATCCATAAAAGCTGTTAAACATAAGGAATGTTACTCTCTTATGGCTACTTTAAAATCCAAAGAGACTGAATCTTGCCTGTTCCTTATGTAATAATGACAAAGTGTATAATTTTACCATTATGACCAAGAAATTAAGGTGACTGCTTAGGAAAGTAGTCAGACAAACTGGAGTGTTACCTAAGTGTCTTCTCCTGAAATTACTTTTCTAAGATACTGAATTCATATAGCTCTGCCAAAAACAAACAATTTTCTTTCTACAAATTTAACTCCTGTTGTAAATACTGCACAAGAAGGAAAAATGAAACCTTTCCTGGAAAATTGTTTCAAGGCATATTTTCTGAACCTTAGCATCAACAGCCGCAGTCTTGCTTTGCCTTGCTGTTTTCTGATAAGCTGAGCTACACAGCCATTGGCTTTTGCCTTGGTACAGAAGCTGTTTTAAAGAGGTCATAGAGAGGACTTAGGTTTTCTCCAATGTTTCCAGGTTTGCCTGACTCCAGGGCAAAACATAAATAACTCCAACACTAACCTGGAATAAATAAGGAGGAAACTAGTTCTTGCTCCAGCAGGCAAAAGATTCTGATTCCCACACGTTGAATGGGGAATCCTCCCCTAGCCAGCCTCACCCAGGAGCAATCTGCCTTCCCAGGGATGCAAGCTTCTGAACTCCCAGTTAGAAGAAATCCTAACCTGGCCTGAGTAACACACTGAGGAAGGGCAAGAAAGGAAAAGAACAAAACCCTTGACTAATACTTTCAGCTCCTTTCCTTCTCTAGACTGCAGTTTATATAAATGCCAACAATGACTTTCATTCCTCAGGCTATTGATTTTCCAGCACCCTGGCCTTAAATCCATCCAGCCAGAGAATTACAGTTGCGAAAAGAGAGAAAAGATGGGCTGTAATTGAAGGCAGCCGCTTTCATAACCTCTCAGTTGCTACAGACCAGAGCAAACATCCTCAGTTAGTTATTGGATTTTAGAGGACATTAGCAGCTATGAGGATTTGGTGAGGCCATTAGTCCTCTTTCCCCATGGGGTTCAACCCTAAATTTGTGATCAGCTTACAGAAGCATCCCTGAGGTACATCACAGCACTCAGACTGCAAAAGGTGAGAAAAGGCTTTTGACACAAGTCATCCCAGCCTTCTTCCTAGCTCAGCCTCCTGCAGAGTGAGGTCTCCAGTGGGGGGGTTGAAAGCTTCAGTTTGCTTGATCCAAACACCAAATAAAACCCTAGCCCTCATCTGAATGACAGCCCACAAGCCCAGTCAAAGGTGCAGGCAGCAAAACCCCTCCGTTATCACCATTAGCCACAGTCTGGGTGGTGGTCAAATCCTACTAAATGCATGACAAATTTCTGGGCTTTGCATGAATTTTTTTATAACCCCCACAGAATCCATAACTTGGCACAAATTCTCCTGAGAAAGAAATTAAAAGCCCTTGCCCCCAAAGATAACCAGGTGCTTCTCACCTGCTGGATCCTGAAACCGTGGTGAGGGCTGCCTCCTCCAGAGCTGAGTGGGTGCGGGACAGCCCTGGCACAGAGCACAGCCAAGCACATTTAGCATCTTGGAGAGGGAATAACCACAGTTTGACTTCCCCTGAAGCCTACACAAAACAGTACCTGCCGCTAAAAAGCAAAGAAAAGGGTGAATGATGCTGCAAGTTCTGCACAGGCTGTCACTGAGGTTCTGTTTGGTCCTAGGGTTAGGGCTGGAAGATGGAAGAGTAGCAGAAGGCTGCAAAGTGATGTAAGAAGAAAGTCAGGGTTGATGACAGCCAAAGGCTTTGTCCGCTGTGAAGGACAGGACCTGCCTTCCTGAACTTAGGAAGATGGTCAGACCAATTTCTTCTTAGGGCTGGAGAGGTTGGAGAAGGCACATGAATGTGTTAGCCCAGGCTTTTTTGTTGCTCGGTTTTGTGGAAGGTGTCTGCACGTTGTGATGGAGCTGTGGCTAGTGGTGGCATTAGGCTTAGAGTAGAATATGAAAAGTAGAACATGGAAAATATTTCCTGAAGAGAGGTGGGACCTGCTTCTTCTACAGGATAAAGTGGATGATGAGGAGGTCTGGAAAATTTATTGCCTGAACACTAGTTGAACAAAAATTCAAAAGAGCATTCTTTGATATTTTTGCACTGTTCTGACACCAGTGCTTTAGAATAATTTGAACAGATGTATATATTGAGCAGAAAAATAACACATCTGTGCGCTGTGCAGGCTGAACATGACATGGATGTAATTAAAACTCAGCACCTGCTGCTTAAGTGATTGTATTAATCTGATATGAGCAACATTAAAGTGGTTAGCAGGGATGCCCAGGGCACAGAATTTCTAAAGGCAATGACAGTTCTGCTCTGAGCCAAGTGGGTGGGGAGGGCAAGGTCGCCAAATGCAAGGCAAGCACCCATGGCCTCCTGTGGGGAAGAAGGAGACATTGCTTTCCAGAGAGGGTTTCAGGGCACGAGGAGTGTGGGGGCTGTCTAAACTGGTGCCCTCCAAAGCAGAGTGTGCACACATCAAGGCTGCACAATAAAAGCCATGGGGGGGCAGAAAGAAAATATTTTTTGTGTGTTAATTAATTAAATTTAAAAATAAAAGAAACAATTTTTTACCTTTATCTCATCCTAGTTTTATATCTATTGTTGTAATATTAGTACAGTCCTACATACCTAAATAAATAAATAAGTACTGGGGGGAGGTGCTCAAAATTCTTTTACTGCCCAACCAAAATAGTTTTGGCATCACTGGTCCAATTTCCCAATAAATGCTAGGGAAGGGAGGGCCTAAAATCTTGCTTCTCACTTAACTTCGGCCATGCACTGGCAGCTTACATGAGACAGAAACCCATGTCTTTGTCTGGGTCCCAGCTTGCTGCTTTGGCTACAGACCACCCCTCTACCTCTTGTCAAACAGCCTCTGTTCTACTGCAGGTGGAAATTTACAAAAGACTTAAAGAGAGAACATAATTTTCTGTTCCCTTTGGTTTCCCCATGTTGCTTCCCTGCCTTGTGGTGCAGCCACAGGTGGGAGCCCCTGGCTGGCTGCTCTGCTCTCTCACTCATATAGACAACCCTGACACCAAACATGAAATGTGACGGCATGGCCAGCATCTGTTATTTTACAACAAACATTATAGGAATAGGTGTGTGACCTGCTGCTGACAAATCCATGATACCCATAACTGGCCTTGCACTGGGCCACTATTTCCGTGATTTACACCTTCAGAAAGCTCTGCACCAAGTGATGCAGAGAGCAAAGGGACTTTCTGCCTTTATAATAGAAACACAGGAAAGCCAGTGGCAAAAAAACACACGTGAAAACTTAGAAGACATTTAAGAAAAATTATGTCTAACACTGGAGATTAAAAATTGACAAGTGTATCATAGAGAGGAGCAGGGCTGTTTTGAGGTGGATGGATTTACACTGACAGCAGCCACTGGAGTTGCAGTCGGAAAAGCCCTGCTGGGACCCGTGAGCCATGGTTAGAGCCTTTACAAATCCACAGAGGCAGTGCAAAAACACTCAACTTGTTTTTTTATTGTACAGATGACCATGGCCGTAGGGCTGCATAATGAAGAGCATCTTGCAGCATTGCAGCATTTTGTCTTGCCAGCCCTTTCACCATTGTTAGCAATTTCTCCATCTTTTCCTACAGAGCTATTGAGGGGATTAAATCAGTTGTCTGTGGTGTGTCAGTCTTTGTCAGTAATTCCCTACAATTGAGAAAAACTATCTACAGTCTCCTCTTTTTCCTCTTCCATGCACATCAGCCCAATATCTAAGTCTCTGTGAAGTACATCTTACTCTATTTTTGATGAAAGCTCTTTACTTTTCTGCTCTTTAGCTGGAAGAAAATACAAGCACAATTCCAGAAACTTCAGTGAAATTAAGCCAGCTATGACTAGTTCATGAGCTAGCTATGCATTTTTGTACTCCACATTGCATTCCTCATCTCACAACTGCTGCTGCCATGCAAGCACCTCATTTATAATTTTGTTATTAGATGAATCTCCACATGGAATCCCTCTAATTCCCCCTTTCCCAGCAGATGAAATGCAGAAAAAATGCAGTACCTCATTTATAAATTTTATTCTCTCTATGGAGCCAGAAAGTGGTAGTCACACATATGAATCTCAAGATGATTCCTACCTAGAAAAATTAAATTAAAGCTCTTCAGTTGAAGATGCTTACAGTACAGAAATAGACTGTTTCTAGTCAGCAGGATTAAAGGAAAGAAAAGCTCAGCAAGAATGAAGTTGCGTTGCAGAGTTATCTCTATCTAGGCAGCAGACTGTAATTTCCATAAACTAAAAAGAAGATTCTCTTCTCATCACTGATTTTCAGGTCAAAGACCCATTTTTAAATTCCCTTCTCTTCTCTTTCTTTTCCTTAATTCCCTCACTGTCTTCTCTTTTGTGCTTTATTTGAGGATCAAAGGACAGTAAAATGTAGAAAAAACAGAGTATATAATTTTATGGTACATTTGGTTGTTTATTTAATAGCATATTTTGCAAGTGCAAACTTAACAGAGAGGGAGAAATGCCCCTTAACAATACCACCACTTGCAAGCCATGCTCTGAAAGGGTGTTATTTTCTCTTGGTCTCTTAAAATCAATGTGAGCTGTTTTTCACTAAACTGGTTGTCCTGTAGACCTCACTACCTTCTCCTTGCTCTCTTTAGTCCCTCCCTCGACCCAGACCTTCCTTTGTGCAGTCAGCTGCTGGAAATTAGCCTGTCACTGGCAGTTCCAAAAGCACAGTTCAGCTTTGAGGCAGAAAAACTGTGGGATCCCGTTCACTGCATGGCCATGTGAACACTGGTACCAGTTTGAGGGACACCACAACAACATGGGGCTAGTGGCAGGCTGAAAGGTGAGTGAGGAAAGATGAAACCACCACTTTTGACACTGGCCCACTCTTAAATCAGCTTTCAGGGATGGCAGAGCAGAACCTTGAGCCAAGCAATGGAAGTGCAGTCATGGAGCTCCCCTGTCAAAGCATAGCTTGTACTGGGTTCTATAACACGTTGTAATAGGTGTCTGAGCTATCCCAGGCAGCCACTTGTCCTGAATATGGTAAGAGAAGAAACTGCTATTAATGAAAAACTGAAACCATAAAAAAAGTGTCACTGCTTTCTCTAGTCTTTGATTCAAAGCCTCAAGATGATGAAAATTAAAAGTAAGGAGTAAAATCCTGGATCTCTTACAGCCTATGGAGGTACCAAGGCAGAGTCAGGTTTGCGCTCCTGCAGCAGTGGTATGAACATGGACAGTGTAAGTATGAAACTCGTGGCTTTTCAAAAATCCACTGAGATTGACCAGAAACTGTGGAAGATGAAAATTTTTTCCCTGAAGTCACAGGAGGAAGTCCTGGCAAACCAAACGGTCACTGTCCCCCTTCTCCTTGCAGAGCAGCCATGTGACAGGGTATGTTGTCCCCTGGCAATGAGATACAACACCCTCTGTTGCAGTGCAGGGGATTGCCAGGATGACCAGGACTCCCTGCATTATTTGTTAAAATTATTATTTTTGCTGTTGTTATTATTATTTTTTACTACTACTATTGCTATTATTGTGATGATGCTGTATTTTTAACATCTCATTCCTCAAGAAGTAATTAAATAGTATCTTTGCCAATTTCTGAATTTCACTATCATGGTTCAAAGGAATAAATACAGGAGATGTTCAGTTTTATTTTTCTGTGATAAAAAACAATCTCAAGAACTTTTATATATCACTTCAAGAACAATACCCTTGGTTAGGTTATCCAAGCACAGAAAAATGCAGGCAAATTCTCATGCCTTTCCTGTAGCGAGCATATGAAATAACAATATTTTTGATGGAAAAAGTATTGCAGAATACCTATACTGAATGCATACTCAAAAACTAATTGCACTCCTTTGTTTTATCACAAATATATATGCATGTGAACAAATACCATACTGTAGAAGATATTAACTGCAATATATACATATCCCTATGCCGAAGGCAGGAGAAACTTATATGAACACTCTGAGCATAAATTCTTTTATGCATATTTTCTAAATTCTTGCTCAGTAATAAATCTATTTATCCACATGCCTTGATATCCAAATAACTTATTCAATTAATATACCATTGGTTTGTCAATCTGGCACATTTTTCAACTAAATGAATAGCAGATTTTTGGACTCTGCCTCATTAAGCTGTTTAGGGATGGAGCTTAGCACCAAGGAAAAGCAAAAAAGGAGAAAATGATCCAAGCAGCCTGCAAGGCTGATTACTTCTGAGTGCCTTTGGCTACAGCCCAGGGTAATCACCACACAGCCTCCTAACCCTGCTCCAGAGCAGCTGAGCTGGGGGCTGCCTCTCTGCTTGCCTCATTTGGGAAGCGGGCAGAGCAGGTGTTTTTCCTTGCACGGCTTTACACCCTGTGGATGAAGACATCCTCTGAGTTAATGCCATCCCATTTTTGTCATGACATGATTTTGCACTTCCCTCTTCACTATGGGAGGTGTCAGGGCAGCCTGGGAGTTGCTGTGGGCCTGGGAGTTGGAGTGAGCAGCACCCACAGGGACACAGGAACCTATGGGGAGTGTCACTCTCATGTACCCATGTGCCAGATCTCAGGGGCCACGCTCACTGCAAGCCCTTAGGATAGCAAGGGAAGACTGGTTTTGCTGACACTGGCATTCTGTTCAACTAGAAGAAATGAAAATAGAAAAGCAAAATATTACAGCAATAGCAGGAGAAAACATAACCATATTTTATACTAATGAATGCTGCTTGGGAAACTCCTTTGCATTTACCAGCAGTTTTTAAACATGTCAAATATTGTATTTCTGTATACTACCTGAACTTCTGCATTTCTGCACAATTTTTACACAGTGCCTGTAATGAAATTTCCACAAGGTTATCTGGGACTTTCTATGCATAATCAGTGGTGATTGACTCACAGCTTCTGGGAATCTAGAAAAAATATATGCACGGCAGTTTTTATAGCTCTTCACTTTAAGCACAGTTACAGACATCTCTGTATGTTTGTATCAGTATGACTGAAAATGAATGCAAAAAAAGACTTTATTCTTATGCTAGATCTTGCCACTATAAAGACACCAAACACTTGTTCTGCAATGAAAAGGAGAACTACATGGCATATTTGTAGGTTAAGCTCTGAGCAAAAAGCCTGTTTGATAGAGCTTTACATACAGCTGTTGTAAATTCTGTTTCATCCTTGCTAATTTTGTCTCTGCTTTTGACTAAATAATAAATCCCCATTGAGTATCTGAATCATTAAACGCTGGCAGGACTTGCTGGGTGGAATACCTACCAGTGTTGTCCATGCTGCCAAAGGGAAAACCAACTCCTTTACACTGTACAGCCTAAACCAAATCAAAGCCTCTTCTCCAAAGCCTCTCTGAGGCCAATTCCAGGTATTGTCTAGCTCAAGCTAAGGAAATTTAACAAGGCCACATTGTTAATAAAATGGAAATCTGGGTAAAGGTCAGGGAGGTCTGGTCCTATCCCTCACTAATACATATCTCAGGGCCGAAAGAGATGTGTCCTTTGGGCTGTCTGTGGGGAAGCATGACTGCTTCCTAAACAAGTCTTCCCTTCTCTGCTCTGTGCAATTCACAGAGAGCCTGATGCCAGCCCAGCTGTGAGCAATGGGCAGACTCACAGCCTTTCCCCTTCCACACATATGTTTTCCTTGGCCAACAGCCTTGACCAGGGAGCCCTGGGGTGTCAGGCCAGGGGTATCAGCCCAGGGCCAGATTTAGTGACTTTTAACCACCACAGAAAATCTGGCTTCAGCTTTCTTTTCCCCCCCTCCAATTCATCACTGACTTCTAAAGAGCAGCTGATATTTACCGATGGAACATGCCAGCATCAGTCAGGGAAGGCAGAACAGACTCAGAAAGAGAAAGGAACACAGGAGGCAGGTAGCATAGATGGAAAAGTAAAGGTTAGGACCATAAGGAGGAAGATATGAAGGAAGTTAGTGTGATATTTAACTCTGGAACACTATTGACTGACTGTGTTGGTTCAGGAAGATATACTGCTATCAAAAGATTTCCAGTGTTTAGAGGTCTCTTCTGCAGAGCTATTTTCTCTCTTCCATGAACAAGCATTGTGAACATCCTCTTCTCCATGCACAAAAACTGTACTCTTCTTTTTATCTTATGCCTGCTAGGCTGACATGAAGCCTTTTGAGCTACAGTATTTTCAGAAAGAGTCAGCAACACCTTCGGTTTTGTGTCTGCAGAGGCATAGAATGAGAAACAGCAGCAGGAGAGGTAGCCACAAGTCTTTTGTAGGGTTTCTGTTGGGCCCCACATCATCAGCTGATGAGTTTTTGAAACAAGCCTTGATTGTACTGTGGCTCTGGGGCATCACACAAACAGCAGAGCAGCTAAGGCACTGCACCAAGAGGGAGAATTTGGGCTGCACCCCAAGTTCATCCCAAATGTCCCAGCAGCCTGCAGATGCCTGTGCTAGTAGGACTAAGTTGGTTGCTCCAGAGACTTGGAGAAACTGCCACACCCACCAGGGCCCTGTGAACTTCCTGTGTTTCAAGTGCAATAGACAACTTTTTGCAAGGTTCCTAATTCCTACTCATTTGTGTACATTTGTAGGAAAAAATATACTCAAGAAATTAGGTCACACAAAACACCCTGCCACTTTCCAGGGCTCAGCTAGTTTTTGCTCAGGACCTGGCAATAAGAGCTGCCTTATTAGCAGAGGGGATACACTGTGCGAAACTGGACAGTTTATGTCTTAGGCTGAGCCTGAGTTGATAGCTTGCTGCTCTGGGCTCATCCTGCACCAACCTCCTCAGGACTGCATTTCTGGAGCAGTGACTGGGCAGCTGGGGTGTACACTGCTTTTCTTCGTGGAGCCCTGCAGGACTGGGTTACAAAGTGCAGCAGTGTAGGTGCCACCATGAATTCAGAAGCAGCAACACCTGCATTGTCCAGTTTTTTTCCATCATTGTCTATGGCTTCAGATGATACCTTTGAATTCCCATGAATGGCTCAAACCAGAAGATCAAAGGTGGAACAGGCCCACTCAAAACTATAATTTGCCCATTTCATATATGGAAAATACACAAGGTAACCTATTGCTCCAAAGGGAGGTTTTTGGATGGCTGTAACCAGCCTGAGCACCAAAGTCACACATGTGTACTCAAGGCAGTCTGTCACTGCCCCTACGACAGTCCCAGCACTCTCAGCTCTATTTACTAAGTGCTTATCTGAAAAGGAAATGGAATAAATCTGTCAGTGACAGTCTTAAATTACCTCTCTGTGTTCTGAGTGAGTGCTGGATGCTGTTCCCTGGTGAAGGAGGTTGTGCAAACTGACACTTTGCCTCTCTTGAAGGAGTCTGGCTGTGGAGCACCCAGAGGGCCCGCTCGTCACGAACTCACCCACAGCCCCAGCACCCAGCGTGCTTCCTTCCTCCTGTGCAGACTGCTTTCCAGGTGAAATATTCAGGATAAATGAAGTGCACTAGGGAGTATAGCTTGCCTGCTGTACGAGGCTCTGGTAGGACATGCCCCTTTGACACTGAAAGGTGTGACTGCAGGTCCTGTAGTTACACCTGAGTGCTAAATGGGGCAGCTCAAAGGCTGGTGTCACTGAAGCACCTGTTCACCTGGGCTCACTGCCTGGGCGCTGTGAATCACATTTGCTTGCAGACTTGGCTGACAGTGCTGCAGCACAAGTGTTTCATGCCTGGCTCAAACCTCCTTTACATCCTGTATTCCCCAACACTTTGCTCTTTCCCTTGTATCACCTACTCTAGTGCTGGCACTGTCTTTGTTTTTATGAGTCAAACGGTCAGGGATTCAGAGACAGCAAGGCCAGAAAGGCTACCACAGTTATCTACTTTGATCTTCTGTAATAGACAAACCACAGGATCGCTCTGATTCCATCTTTTTTACGCTCTTGGCCAAGCTTTTAGAAAAAGCTAGTATAAGCCAAATGCAGCATGAACTGGCTAACTGGGCAGTGTGTGCGCGTGTGTGAGCACTGACCAGCTGGTGTCTGTGCTAGACACCGTGGCACACAATCACAGCTGCTGCCCTCCTCTGAAAAAAGACATGATTCAGCACAGTGCTCTGCCCCATTGCTGGGTGTCAGGACACTTGGGGACTTGTCATATCCTTGAGATTTCTATTTTCCCACTGCCTCACCCCAGTGATACTGGTTGTAACTGGAAAAATATGCTAAAGATATTTAAAACTTGCCTGAGTGGGAGAGGAAGAGGAAAAACAAGGGGTGGATCCGAAAGATGCATAGACTTTGCTATCCCTAGGAAAGCATGTGAGAAACACCCTGTATTTGACTAACTTGATTTTCCATCTTTTGTATTTGTTTGTCAGTGTGAAGACTAACTATCATATCTCTCTTCCCCATGTTTAAAAAGCAAACAGCTCCTTGGCCAACCTACATCTGAATAAACTAAGTAGGTTAGATCCCTTTTTTTTCATTCTCACAAGACATATTTCCAGTCCCTCAGTAATTTCTGTGGCCCCTTCCTGAATCTTCTCCAATTTCATCAACATCTTCCTTGAACTTTTAGGCATCAGATGAGATAAACAGTTGAGTAGCAGCCTTCCTGTGTGTATGACACGAACCTCTCTGTTCCTTTTGCTTTGTGCTGCTATAATCAGGGTATAGGAAAGATGAGAGTGGGTGGTTTTGCCATCATCATTCTGAAGCTAATGTTCAGCAGGTGATGTGTCAGGACCTCCAGCCTCCACTACAGCCCTCCCCAGAACTCAACTTGTAGTCTTTGTAGAGACATATTTTCATTACAGGCCACACTCAAATACATATTACTTACTTGCATCTTACGTATTGCTCTGTATGAGACCTGTTTTCTTCATAATTGATTAGTGCACCTTTTATTTCCTTTAACATTTGCAAATGACTGCATTTCTCCAGGTTGTTACTGAAGAGTTTTAAATGGCATAATGTTAAGAATTTATCTCTGTGGGAGGCTCTGGAAATGTAACCATGAAAACAAAAGTCCCCATTACATTTTGAGACCTACCAGCAAGTTTTAATCCCCTCTACCTCTTAATCAAAATGCCATGCTGTGCTGCATCATAAACCCTGCAGAGTCTGTTACAACAGCCTCAGCCAGATTTTACAATCAATCTCACAATATTATCAACAGATAACAAGCTACTTTTTCATAATTGCACTTTGTTCAGCATTAAATATACCACTTCCTTTTAATTTTTTATTAGTTGACTCTCAGATCAGCTACAGAGTATTTTACCTGGATTATTTTCAGGCTATTGGACTTATAATTGCATGGACCCTTTTATTTGTCTTGCCAGGGAAGATTGGCAAGATATAGCTAATTACCTGGGGTTTCTTCCAGGGGTGCAGCAAAAGATGTTTATCCAAGATATAATGTGACTTTGGCTGCATTGTTTTGGGAATTTTTGAACTACAAGATGAGTGTGTGGAGACATCTTTTTGTCATCTGGGAAGCTGCTGGGTTCTGATCCACATCCTCCTTTGCTTTTCCTGGGCTGAAAACTTTAGAAACTGAATGTTTTGATCTCCGAGGTCAGACAAGACTTATCCAGAGGGAAAGGAATGGAGCGAACCTCAGGCCTGATACCAGGAGAGCAGAAGAGTAGACAGGGAGGTTGTGATGCTGCAGGGAGAATGGCTGGGCCCCCCCCCCAGTGGCAGCATCACTTTTGGGGTCCATGTGCAGGACCCGAATTCCTTCCATCATGCTCATCACTGTTGCTTCTGAGCTCCTGTTCTTTGTGCTTCCAACCTTTTTGTGGGGATGTAAAAGTCCTGTGTGTATCTCTGCACTCTGTTCCTTTGTGTCCCACTTTAGTTCTTCATTAACCAGTGCTGGAACAGATAGAAACTACAGATGATTGTCCTTCTGTTTCTTACTCTGGCTCTAGAAAAGAGACCTGACATTTACTGAAGAGTTCAAGTTCTACTGAGATTTCCTGGAGGAACAAACTTTCTCTGCCTGAAGGTCATGGAGAAACGCTGTTGCCTGCCTGAGATTTGTCTGCAACAACGACAACGTTGCTTTTCTATTTTTACCTTCTGTTTTCTCAAAAGGGATTTGACACACAGCACAACTGCAATAGGAGGGGGCTCCTAGCTAGAGCCCGAAGCCAAGCACAATAGTTTTGGTGAAGCTGCGAGCCTGTATTCATTTTCATAAACAGAGCGTGGAGTAGAGCTGAAGCTGGTATGAATCAGGACAGCTCATGTGCCTTCAATGGACCTGTCCCTGGTGACATCAGTTGTGGGTTTGGCTCTGAAATGAAGGACATGCTATACAAGCAGACATGGGTGCAATTATTTTTTCTGATGAATCCAAAATACATGGAGAATGGGGTAGGTCCTTTATATAGAAATAATCAAATAAAGTAGCTGAGATAATAAATGTGCCCTTTTGCCCTTCACAGGCACGTAGAAAGTAAACTCACCTCTTTCATTAACATGGTTTGGCAGTAGAACTGGATTTGTTGGTTCCTTGTAGTCATGCCTAGGACCTTGTCCCAGTTTCTTCCTTTCCCCTTCCACCTGCTCCTTTAGTAGCTGCCTGAATAGTTGTACAACAAAGACAGTGCTGAAAATCAGATGCATTTTTTCTAAATAAAGCAGCAATTTTAAATCCCCTACGTGAATAAATAATCCATATGTTGCCTGAATCTTTTATGACATGAATGCCAAAAACCAAGTTAAAAAGCTTTCTCTGTTGTTTTGGAACTGGGTCAGAAAACTCGCTCAGGGAATTTTTAATGAACTAGGCAGCCTCCCAGCTCTGGGTTACTGGTTCAAGCACGAATCAGGTTAGTAGGCAGCAGAATTTGTCACTGCAGCTGAAGAAGCCAGACACACTCCTCACCCCAGACACCCACGTTGCCACAGGCAATAGTGGCACGATGAGCACAAAAGCACAGGGAAAAATGGGAGAAGGGTCTAGAGTATGAGAAGTGCTGAATCTCCTTTCATTCAACACCTGTCCTTTAACCAAAGCCCCAGCTTGGACATTGCCCTCCCGTGCCCTTAGTTTCTTTCAGCATCTTCTCCACTACCTGCAGCTGTAAATGGACCATTAACCTCAGCTGGCTCACAGATAATGAATTAACTGCTTTTGTCAAGGGAGACCTTAATACACATAAATGGGTGTCAGTTAGCAGAAGCTGAAAATATAATATTTTCTGGAGCTGTGAGTCTTCACTGTTGACAAAATTACCAGACTTGATGTTGTCTTGATCAGCACAGAAAGCCTATTTTTGACCCTTTATCATTGCTCTGTAGTTCTTGTACAGACTTACTGTGCCCAAGTTTTTCAGTGTTTTTCTCAATAATTTTACTAAGACTGTTTCTTTCATGATTTTTTTCTTCCTTTCTTTACCATGCCTACTCTGTCCTTTTAATTTGCCAGCTTTTCCATCCTAATTTTCCTAGCTCTCAAAGGAAGACAGTGCTACTAGGTTCATGTTTCTTCCACCAGTTCCAGCTATAGCGTACTGCTCTTAGTGTCATTCCAGGCTCTCCCATCAAGCTGCTCAAGCCCTTCTGTTTCCTTCCCAGCTTTCAGACATTGAAGATAACCTGTCCCACTGCCTCTATCATTCACCCCCAACATTTTGATTGATAAATATCTTGAATATCTCACCTTGATGTTCCCAGGCTGGGTCCCACAGCCCTCATATCCCACACGGATGCTGTCAAGGGACCACAGAAAGGACATGGAGATGAGAGGAGCTGCCCAGGGCACAGCTCTTTAGCAGCACCCTAGCACCCTGGCTTCCCTGGCTGACTTCCCATCCCAATTCCGTCCTCCTTTTTTCTGGAAACTGGGGCTCTGGCAGAGGCTGCAGTATGCTGGGATCCGTTGCGATGCAGAGCCTGTGGACGGGGCAGTGTCTGGGTCACACTGTTGGGATAGGTTTTTTCCTATTTCTCCTACATTCCAGGCAGCTACATGTCCTCATAAAAGCAGAAGGGGAGCTCAGGTACTGCGTGGGCCTCTGTCATCAAACCGAGTGCCCTACATGGGCTGTGAGTCCTCCTTAAATTCTTCCTCCAGCCCTGACCCTGCTCTGCCAATGAGGAAAGCATTGTCAAAGGGTCAGGTGCAGACAGGAACACCTCTTTTGTCCAGTTACACCTTTTTATTATGAAGGATTGATAAGTATGTAAAATATATCTTTCACAAGTTAGAGGAAAACAATTAAGAATTAAGCTGCAGGTGCAAAATGACATTTCTTTTGTATGTTCCACAAAATGATAAAAACTCTGTGGAATCACTGATGCTGCTTCACCACTGTGACACACAGAAGAAGGGCCTTAAGGAAAAGATGGAGGAGAAAGAAGGGAATTGTGGAAATGCATTTGAGCAGAATTACACTTTTTGGTATTTTTAAATACATCTGCAAATACACACAAAGCAGCTTTTAGTGCTGTACCTCATTCCATCTGACCGAGACGCTCATGTTAAAAAATCCTGTAAAAATCAATAGTAAAACTTTCAGACTGTGCTAGACAGGACAGTTATCTGCTCACAAATCTCATTTTCCAGTTGTCCAGCTGCTGGGAATGAGGAGATCACCAAACAAAACAGTGTCTGTCAGGTTTTATCACTTCCCTTAGCTGTGTTTGTGGAGCTAACAGAATAGAACCAGTTAGCATAGTGGGGCAACCAGTAAAGAACATTTTTTTGGGGATGGTAAAAAAGGTAAGGTGTTTTCCAGACATGACAGCCAGAGGAATTGCTGCCTCTGGGAGCTAACCCAGTCATTAGGAATCACACTCTTCAGGCACATTTCAGGGAAAACTGTGACTGTGCCCTAAATATCCAAACACAGCATTTTTCCTACACTGAAGGGAGGCTGTGAATTACACTGGAAAAATTTTAAAGACTTATTGCAAGAGAAAACTAGTAATAAGAAAAAGAATAGAAATAAGAACAGACAATAACTGGTCGTTTATTTTACTTCTTTCTTCTGTCATATGGAGAGTAAAAACAGAGATATTTACTGAAAAGGTTGTTTTGTGAACTCTGCAGATAATGCCAAAATATGCACTCCTAATGCAGTGACCTGTTTGGATAAAGAAATACAAGTGTAAATTAGGGTGAAATAGGAAGAGTAAATGTCCTGTCCCGCCCAGCTAAATCAAAGTCAGGCATTTAGGATCTTTTGGTTTACCTGAAAAGAGAAAAGCCAAGGTTAGGGTTGGGTGAGTGACTCAGAAAATGCCATTTCTGGAGGGAGGAAGGAAGGGAGGAAGGAAGAAAGCGAGGAAGCCCTAAAGAGACAAGCCCTAAGGGACACTAAAAGGCAGAGGAAGGCTGTGAAACCTTGACTCCACTTACTTTGGGGAACTTGTTACACTAAATAAACTATACTCCCGGAAGAACAGAATGTTATTTGGATAGGGTCTGGGTATAAACAGATTATTTCGGAAGCTCAACAAGGAACATATTTGACTGATCTCTCTCTGTGAGGGCCCTCTGGCACCAAACCCGGTGTTATTAAACCTTATGGGAAAATAACGTATATCAGCTTACTTAGAGACGCAGAGGATGGTTAGTAACAATCAAAAGGCTGTTTGAAGAAACCTGGAAATAATACAAGACTGAAGGAAACTGGCAAGGTCACTGAGCCACAGATCTCAGCAATTGCATCAGGTGATCCTTTTCTTAAGTGCTTTGTTTCAAGCCTGGTTAGGTTCAGGACTAACACATGTGTTGGTCATTCCCTATCAGGCAAAATTTAGATAAGGAACAACCATTTACACAGATGACAGATATATGATTTTTATCTCTGTCACAGTTTGACATGTTAGGGCATTTTGAAGTATGTGTCATCAGCATTATGATGTGTTGATGACACATGCTGAAGTGCTGTGAGGGAAAGAAACTTCCTGGGGACTAATTACCCACAAACAGCCCTTGGCAATTCCGCAGGGATACGTGGTGCAGTAGAGGACATTGGACTAATCTTGTATCAGGTTGCAATTCTTAATTTTTTAGTTTACATCTGCCTTTCTAACAGGGAGAAATATGTTTTTAGGCAGTAAGGATTAGTATCTCAGGTAAATATTTAATGATAAGAAATTTGCTTTCCTCCGGTCCGGATCTCTGGATGTGTCTCACAATAGCTCTGTAATACTTAGTTACACAAATGAGCAACTCATGAAACACCATGACTCAGAGGTGGAGCTACCTCACTGTATTTTGAGTTGCCTGACTTGCTTTTATTTGTGGGGCTTTTCTTCAGCTTTCTGCGGACTCCAAATTTCTGTTCCCAGAAAGGACCTTGCAATCTGATAAGTACGAGCGATTTGTTCCAGCACTGATCAGACTAAACATGCATGTTTTGTCCTTTATGTTTCAACAATGGAGGCTCTGTGGTAGGGCATGGCTCCCTGCCACCCAGGAAAGAAAGGACAGAGCGAGCCCAGCGCCGGCGCAGCCGTGCGGGTGAATGCCGTGCCGGGCACCCTGGGCATGTCACTGTGCCAGACATCCACACATGCTGCACCACTGAATCCATAAATGTGACCTACTGCTGGTGTGCAAGGGCAAGCCATGGCTTTTTGACAAATAGAAGCGTGATAGGAGGGAATTGTCCTGACTTCCTCATAGGAAGGTTTTTGTTTAAGGAATTACAGGTGACGTCTGTGAAATTGTCTGACACTGCCATTGCCACCACGGCTTCCAGTTGCTCTGCAGTCCCTTGGTGGAAGACAGCAGGCTCCAAAACACGAAGGTAGCTACACTGACAACTGCATTTACAGCCAAATCTGGGGCAGAAGATTAGGCCTGAAGACACTTTTGTGACCATTCCTCACAGATAATTTTTAGCAAGTGTTTGCAGGAGAAAAAGACTTTCCTTCCTGCAGGAGAAGGATGTCTTCAGTGACAGGAAGGGATTCACAGGCTTTTCCAGGTAAACTCCTGCCATGTAAACTCAGGGTATTTTTCCTTTTTTTTTTTGGTGGAGATTTTTTGGGGGGAGACAAGGAAAAAAGATAACTGATCCCAAAGTTTCTTTGTATCATTTTGAGACTGAAACATAAAAAATTCAAATGTCAAAACTTTGAGACTGAAACACCAAAATGCAATCACACTGCAATACAAACCTTCATCAATTTCATTAACTCTGTTCTTCATCTTTCCACCTCTATTTGTTGTCCATTTTCTCACTCTCCTCAACCCAGATGTATTCCTGCCTCATAGAGGAGGAGAGAAGGGCTAAATGGTGATAAAAAGTCAGACTGGGGTGAAAAGAAATGGAGAAAAAGGAAAGATGAAGAGGAGGGAAGAAAAAATTGGCAGGAATTTAGTGTGTGTGTGTCTGATGTCCTCTGAACTTAGATCTTACCTTCTCCAAGGTGTATAAGTACACAAGGATCTTCCTGGGCCTGGTGGTGTAGGTCCTGCTACTACTGAGCAGTGCCCACCTCAAAGTATTCAAGGGCCATCTTTAACTGCAGTTTGAGTTTTATCCCTCACTACTGAGCAGGAATTCAGAGCAGAACTTCACAGCTGGGACACTTAGATGCTTTGACCTAGATTCCAGGTCACAGTTATAGATGGCTGGTTCCTATCTGTGTATTCTTGTGACAACACCATCCTTTAGCTTTAGCAACCCCTTTCATGGCTGTGTCACACTGGTATCTCATGACCACAAGTAATGAATGCACCCAGGTCCTGGTTAATGATAACATGCAGTGAAAACATACTGTCAGCTTTAAATGTCTGTAGCTGAATAGTAGGAGGGACTTTTAGGTACTGAGGAATGACTGTTCTGTCAATGCTTTGGGGATGAGTTATCTTAAAATAGATGCAAGTAGCTTAAAATACCATATGGTATCTTACAATGCTATGCTCTACTTTATTAAGGCTCCTCCACTTGAGAGTGAGAATTTTTCTCTTCTTACTTTATTTGCATTTCCTCTTCCAATCTGAGGATTTCACCATATCCCTTTCTTTTTGCCCATTCCTATTTCCTCTATCCTTGTACCTGCAGTAGAAGACAATGTGGAGGTGCTCTTCCAAAATCTCCTCACCAGAACCAGGAACAACAGCAAAGCTAAAGATTAACAAGCAGCAGATGCAGAGAAGAAGGCAGATGGAGAATGAATGTAGCAGGAAGCAAATCCAAAAGATCTCTTCAGGGATAATAACACACAGAAATATATTAAACTCTCACAGAAAACCCCCCAAAAAAGAACAAAAAACCAAACAAAAACAAAAACCCCATGAAAAATATGTATATGCCAAGGAAATAAGGACTCTGGATTAGCTATGCAAAAGGTGTGTGACCCATTGAGGTTTCCAGTATTTCACTTAAACTACTGCATTGAGTAGCAGTTGCACTCATTAGAAAATGCAAGCAGAACTTGTGCCTGAACCCCCATGCTGCTAATCAGCAACAATTCATTGTGAGCTCCCCTCTTTTCTGATGCAGAATTGTACACTGAAGATCAACTCAAACATTGGTTGAGAACGGGAAACGTAACTCCAACATGTACTAAAGAGGCTCCCTTGAATCACAACCCATCATCTTTGCTGCGATCAGGCAGAATTTTTAAATTGCATCATGACATACATTGCATTGCCCAGAGGGTATCAGGGGTGTTGCAGCCTAGCCACAAATGATGAGCAGGGGACTCCTTTGGCTTTGAAGTCCATCACTCCAGTCTCTCTTATACTCCTGCCCCAGTCCTTCTGGTTTAGGAATTTGTCATGAGAGATCAGAGTTAAAGACATCTTTGCAAGAAACACCACATGGATTTTTTCTGAGTGAGAAGTGTAAAACTGATTATCACTTCACAGTCTTTGAAGATGGGTGGGCTCTAATGTTTTGCTTTTTTTTGTCCCTTTATGACCATTATGAATATGTCATAGATTTGAAAATACAGTCAGACTAGACCTGACTGAGTAAAAAAATCATTTTGACATGAATAGGATTTTTTTTCCCTTGAATCAGTCCTGCAGGATTGGCCTGACATTAGGATCTGTGGGATTCCAGACAGCACACTTATCTATCCTGCCCTCTTGACATCTATTTATACCATTTTCTCTTTCTGAAGGATCAGCAGTTTAACTTACTAGGACATGAGAGTGGATTCTGCAAGATGAACATAAGTCAAAGGGTATTAAAAAAAACCCCAACCCAAACCCCAACAATGAAAGAATCTGACTTCAAAAGAAGTCTCTATATCATCAAAACCAGTCACAAGAACAAAGCCTCTCTGGGATATTCTGAAACAGTGTACCTTTCTGTGGAAAAGTTATATATCCTTCTTGACCAAAGCCTATCATTCCTAGGCTTCAAATTGTGAACTTAGATAGTTGCAAAGTTTTCTCACTCTGAATTCAAAGGGAATATAACATTACACAGATTTCAACTTCTGCTCTGACAGTGCCTTAAGAAACTTCTTTAGGATTAAATATTACATAAGAAAACCATCTCTGTACCTGTCAGTGTAACACTATCCATGAGTGACATGCTGCTGACTTCTTTCCCAGAGGGAAGCAAGTAGCTTATTTATTTAGAGATCTGTTATATGACTCAGTCAATAACTCCGCTGTCTTGTTCCCTTGACTATTCATTAGTTCTAATTAGAAATAAAAGCCTGGAAGATCAAACTGGCTCCGCTCAGTTACTTTATTGATTACAAAATTTAAGACAATAATCAATAAAGACATAAATTCCTTTCATTTATACAGACCTAAGGCACTTCATTGCTCCTAAGGGACACTACTCTTCAGAGTTGTTCCATAATCCAGACTCAAAGAACTCTATTCCAATATGCTAAATACCCTCCACTTCCTATTCCTGGGATTAATTAAAGGTTGCAGCAGCCCAAGTGATGATAAAATCAGTGTGCCTTGAGTGGCAAGGATAGCAAAGCAGCACCTGACAGCATCTCCTGACTCTCTGTGGTTCAGCAAGGACTTAGACAGGTGTGTGATGGGATCTCCTCCTGGTCCCTGCACACAGGCTGGCTGAGGGGGCAGCAGGGTCACACCCATGTCGCGTCTGGGGCACTGGGCTGTTTTGGGTAACTCACCCCAGGGCTCAGATTTGTCAGTGGCTGGGATTTGAGTGTTGCTGGCAGAATATTCCCCACTTTCGCCTCCCAGTCAAGCTACTGGTCTCAGTTCAGTGAAAGTTTGACATAAATAAAAGAAGTAATCCAGGATCCTGACCCACACTGCCAGCATTTAGTCTAAGTGTGAGAGAGGGGGTTTCCTTCTGTACATATCCAGGGAATTCAGAGAAAGTAGGGCTGGATTATTGAAGGCCCTGTTGAAGACTACGTGAAAGACAAGTGTGAAAAATACACAGCGTGGGTATGTCAATATCTTAATTCAAACAAAATGTTCAGCCAGATTTATGTTATACTGACAAGTCAGGAATTTAGGAAGGAAGAGGAAGTACATCTATGAGTATGTCCCTTTTAATTAATTTATCCAGCTAAAAATAATAATAAAGATGATGTTTTGTCTTGGAAGCCTGGCTATCAGGAGAAGATTTCAACTTCAAGTAGTCTGAAAATGGCATATTCAGAACCAGGAGTGATGGAAGATCAGTTCTCTACATGAAGCCCTATGTATTACTGGATTAGAGTTTGCTCAAATCAGAGAAATGAAATTTTATGCCTTTTAAGTAAGTTGTCTTAGCTTTTAATATTAACCACCTAAAACATTAGAAAGAACATCAATACATGGTCCATGGGGGTGACCATAATCAACAAATGCCTATTGGTATTGTAACACCTGGCTTTCGTGGCTGAAAACACATTTTTTAATAGTGTTTAATTAAAAATATGAAGCCCTTCTACTCTCAGTGTGGACACTGCCCTTGACAGGAAATTACTGATGACAGGAACTTTTCAGACAGCAGGTAGAGCAAGAAGTACATGTGTGTTCTGGTAACTATAAAAACAAGGAGGACAAAAAAGACCCCTAAGACAGAAATAAATCATCGGGGCAACAAATTGGTCTGCTTTGGGTTTGAGGCCTTGCATAGGAGGCAATGTAGATGGATATGCCCAGTTTTTTTACCAGGACTACTTTAGCTGGAGTGTGGAGGCTAAAACTAAGGAGCTTCAAGTTAGAAGATACAAATCATAGATTTACAGAAATGTAGGCCCAAACTACCAAGCCTTCTTCTTTCATCAGAGATATAAATTGCTTCCCAGTGACAAAATTCTACAAATTTGGACAGAGCATGTAATATTGAAATAAGGTAGTCTGACTTGATGCACTTGCGTTAAAAATGAAATCCCCACAGTGTTTTCCATATTGACTAGTCCTTCACTGTAAGAAATCAGAAGAGGGAGGACTAAACTACAGCTGTTTGTATGAGCATGATTTTAATCACCTTATTACTAAATCTATGCAAAATCTGAAGTATCTTCAGAAGTTCATGTAATTTCAAGCTATCCTGTCCTGAGTTTGTCAAATAGCTTTCAATGATGTCATGAGAGCACGTATGGGAAAACCACATTTTCCCTTTTTTATTCTTCTGCAAAATATGTTCACTCTCCAAGCACGAAGAAGTGCTCCAGGAGCAGGAGGTTTCAGGGGAAAAATACACTGCTACTTCTGCCCTCTTTCCTCTGGGACAGACATGACTTGGGCTACACACACCTGCATTCCCTGTTTGGCACCTTTGTCAGATGCATTTGCTGACCTACTGCTGCAAGACCAGCTGGGAGAATCTTGGTGGCATCAGCCCTCCTTTTTATTCAAACTGACCAGATGCCATAACATAGAACATTCAGGGAACCATTATGTGTGGGGGCTGGCAAAGAGACTACATGACAAAAAGTGTCCTTAAAAAAGCCATCAAGCAGCCCTGCTCATTTCCTTTATCCCTCAAAGAGGAACCAGTGCCCTTCACCTGTCCAAATGCTTCCTGATGGTGGTGGGAGCCTGGATGGTTGCTCTTCTCTACATGGAGAGGGGAAGGATTCCTATGTATGTGCTGTCTGGGCTGTGCCTGTGGAGGTGCTGGTAGCACATGAGAACTAAGAGGGAGCACTTCCAGATGTCCAAGAGCCCTTCCTGTTGTCAAGGCCTTGAAGTCATCAACCCCTTGAGTGTGCACGGGACGTGTCTTGAACACGTGCATGCTTGCCCACCCGGTGATGGCACAGCTTGCCAGCCACTCTCACATCCCTCAGACACATCAGCCCTGCCTGTCTGGGGCAGGGAGGGAAATAAGAGATGAAAGCCAGAGACCTGTGAGCAAGACACATGTCCCTGATCCTACACGGCAGGGGCCGTGTAGGTGGTCCTGGTGCAGCCCTCAGCAAGGGCTCTGCCTGAGGGGACACCCAGCTGGCAGAATACACACATTGAAAAAATTATTGTTCCAAATGACCGATCTTCTGAGATGGTTTGTGGTGTCTGATTTTTGAACATTTACATGAAAAGACAAGGGAAGGGAAGGAAAACAAGTAAACATATTTTAAAGTCAAGGCTTTTTGACAAAACAGATGACATTAGGCCTTGCTGGGCTTTAAGCTCAGGATCAAAAAAATTATTGGTTGCTCAAGTTTTCCTGCTTGAAGGACCAGAACCTTGCAGTGCACAGGGAGCCCTCCCCCACCTGCTGGCTTGGCAGAAGAGGGAACAACCACACAACAGCATAAATACACTTCTGAAAAGGCTCTTAATTTAAAAGAAAAAAAAGGGATTGTATATTTCATCCACATGACACAGACACATTCCAATTCATATTATATGACACATACTTGGAATATTTACATGACTGATGAGCATATTAATAAACCAAGCTTTGACAGGAAAATGCGTTTCAAGGGTTGGATTTTTTTTGACATAGAGTTCTTCTGTGCTGGAGATAATTAGTGCTGCCTGCTTTCCCCTTGTTCTCAGCAGAATTTTTTCCCATACTACAAAGATTAGTCAGAGCTTATAAAAATCCTGTTCAGTTAAATCCAACTAGTAAAGAATGGTAGACCACATGTCAAATAAGAGGCAGGGAGAAAATCAAAATAAAAGCTGATTAATTTAAGGAATCATTTGAAAATCAATTCTACATTTTGTTTTCAGTACAAAATAGCTCATAATGAATATTGATTTCGATGACTACTTTTACTATTTTTGCTAGACTAAGAACTGTATCGAATGTTTGCCTCTGAATAGGGATGAGCAAACCAGCTTGGAAAAAAATGTGTTTGCTGCTCCAAGCATTCTCTGAATGCTTACTCATTTAGAGGATGAAACCCTGACTGCATTCAGCCTGAGAGCCTGAACTTCAGCATCCATGGGATCTTCTGGTTTAGTCCTCATATAAACTAGATCCGCACCTCTTCTTGCATGGTGGCCTTTTCACTAAGAGTGTGCTATGCAACAAGAAAGGTGAATTCACCGTCTGTTATCTGCAGGGTGTGATAAGTGTGTAAATATATTTTTAGAGACTGACATGAGATAGTTCCAGTTTCAACTGTAGTAGTGATGGAGATGTCCCTCCTTCAGCATTATTTTTCTCTACTGCAGTGTTGTGCAGTGCCTCAAAGACAGAAGAGCTCAAATATCTCATCCCATCATTACTTTTTCAAGGCAATCATTCCAGAATTATTGTCATAGACTTTCTGCCTTGTTTCCTGCAGTGCAGACTGGAGGGGCCTGCTCTGGGTTGTTCTGCAAACCCCAAAGAGATTGTGACAGTAGACAAGTGTGTCAGAAACATTCCTGCAGGTCCAGCTGGGAGTAGGTGCCGCTAGCAGAAACTGTGGCAGAAATCCAGTGGGAAGGGGAAAAAAATTATGTTCTTTCTTAGTAACTTTAAATAAAGCTGACCTAATGTATTTTTAACTTTTATGAGTATGAGCACCAGATTAATTTGCCCACAACATCATTAAAATACATAGTTAGTACTTATTAAACCATCCATCTCTCTTTATGGTGGTACATCATCATGTGTAATGGAGCAGTACCCTTTACTCTGCCAAAACAGAGTTTATAATAATCTCTAATATTCTGACAGGAAGATATTTGGGAAGATATTTGGGCGTTTTATAACCAGACTTGATTCTCCATACTTTATAAACTTTACTTGTAATTTGAACATGAGGAATGCCTTCCTTATTACAAGGTGCAGCTATTTTTTTTTTAAGTGAAAAGCCAGCAGTATTTGCTCACAGCTGAAGTGTCTCATTAGCATTTTATATATTTACAGCTATTTTCAATTTCTATGCAAGGATCTTCTTCCAGCTACATGCTATGCAATGTCTTCTCAAAGGAAAACCCAAGGTCTACTACTGAAGTTGGCATCAGCCCAGACTGATTTCCCTGATGCACGACTCTTTCAAATTCATGAAATTCACTGGTGGATCCTTACATCTACGAGTAGTACAACCAAGTAAATGAAACCAGGCCCAACATGTGAACAAGGGAAGTAACTCAGGTTCACTCTTCCCCACATAGGGCTCATCCCCAGCCCAAATGCAAGTCTCCAAACTCTTCCTGATCCAGAGGGGAGCAAATGAACACATCACCCATGTGCACATTTCTCTGAGCATTCCCTGACTCTTTAGAGCAGACTGAAATAAAATCCCACCTCAGGTCACTAATAACCATAGTAATTTTTTTATCTTTCAGGATTGCTTCTGCTTTTAAAGCAAACTGTAATGTAACAGGGAATTGTGGTATCGCAGGACAACTGGGCTAGAAGGGACTGCAGGAGGTCTCTGGTCTGGCCTCTCTGAGCAACCTGCGCCCCTGCATGACTGTCCTCTGAAAACAGTGAAAACTGTTTTCAGCATATGCCCATTTTCTCTTGAGCTCCTTAAATCTCATCACTCAGATTGTCTCCAACCAGAGCAGGAGATGCATGCTCCTGCATGCCTTCAGCATTCCTACCAAATCCAAATCAAGGACATGGCAGGAGCAGCTATTGTTATTTTTTCTTCTGATATGAACCAAGGTGCAGCATGGCAGGTGCAGGCTGGAGAATGCCCAGTTCTTGCTCCAGCACAGGTCAGGAATAAGGATGATCAGGTGGGTGCCTCAGTACCTGTGGGCTAGCCCTTTGGACCCTTTGGAGTCCACCAGTGTAGACGTAGGTCCTGAAAAGCCAGAGAGCTGAGAGAAGTCTGCGTTGATGCCTGAGTGGGAGACACATTTCAGAACAATGCTGCACCCAAATGGAAAACCAGCAGATCCACTTCTGGTGAGATACCAAGTCCATTCACCAGGCACATATTGTTTATTTCCGAGGGGCTGACAGTAAAATGTTGGTAGACACAAGCCTCATATATTGTCAACTCGTCCTTGTCAGGTGAGAAGATAAATGAAGTAAACACAGTAAAATCTGACTTGGCCCAGGAACAGGGGTTAATAGTCTTGGCAAAACATACAGCAAGCAGTGGTGGTATACAAGATAGAAGAACTGTAGACCTAAATCACTTCTGAAGTGAGACACCTAATGCATCAGCAACATGAGCCGTAACTTCAGGAGAAGGGAAGAGCACCATCTACTGAATGACAAAGGCAGTTATTGCTTTTCTTACTCTTTCATGGAAACATTGAAAAAGACCTCTAAGACCATTAAGATCAACCATTAACCTCACTTCTATCAAAGGGTATTCTCCTCCAAATTTGTCCAAACTAGGACAACCCAACACTGCCAAGCCCACCATTAAACCATGTTCCCAAATGCCACATCCATTCTTCTTTTAAATACCACCAGGGATGGTCATTCAGCCTTCCTGGGCAGCCTGTTCCAATGCCTGATAACCCTTTCAGTGAAGACATTTTTCCTTATATCCAATCCAAACCTCCCCTGGTGCAATTTGACACCATTTCCTCTTGTCCTGTTGCTTGTCACCTGGGAGAAGAGGCCGACCCCCACCATGCTACACCCTCCTTTCAGGCAGTTGTAGAGAATGATAAGATCTCCCCTGAGCCTCCTTTTCTCCAGGCTGAACACCCCCAGCTCCCTCAGCCACTCCTTACAAGTCTTGGACTTCAGACCCTTCACCAGCCCCATTGCCCTTCTCTGGACTTCCTCCAGCACCTCAATGTCTGTCTTGTATTGAGGGGCCCAAAACTGGACACTTTCGGTAGAGGTTGCTCATTCAGACAAACCAGCAGGTACTGGAGACTGTATGGGGAAGTTACTTAATCTGTATTAACAATTGGCTGGATCATACCAGGGAGAAGAAAGGATTACACCTCTCAAATCTTTAAGACGTTCCTAGAACTCTGACATTCACAGTAGCCATAATGTCTGAATCCTGTCTTCACCCTGCTGTCTTTTACCAAAATCACAGAATATTCTGTGTTGGAAGAGACCCAGAAGGATCACCAAGTCCAACTCTTGAGTGAATGGCCCATACAGGGATCCAGCCCACAACCCTGGTGTTATTAGCACCATGCTTTAACCAACTGATCTAATCTCTAGCTAAGCTAACGCATTAAACTTTTAAAATAATTTAAAATAAGAATAGGCCAAAAGGGGATTTAGTTAAAGATTAATCAGTCATACTATTAATGTAATGGATTGTGAGTCAGCCAGGAAATCACTCATTGGGATTGACCTTTGCTACTATTGTAGTAGTGTGCTCTTCCACCTATCATCAGTCATTTGCTCTTCAGTTAAACATGCTCTTAGAATAAAATAAGCCTCAGATTTATATTTCTAGACTTTTTTTGATCATGAGTTTATTGATGTTACTTCATAGTTTGGCTTTTTAAAGCACTTGCTAAATTTGCTTGTAATATGAAGCTACAGTAATCCACCATCCTCCCACACTGCAGTCTGTTCTAGCCTACACCACATAAAGACTCCTTTGCTGTCACGGGGTGGGAACTGTGCACTGAAGCACCTAAAATAGATTCAAAAGGAAAAGAAGAGCTACAAAGAAAAATGGGAAGACACTCTGAGTGTTCTCTTCTGTACACAGCACAAACTGCATGTTCACATCAGCATGTCTTTTGAAAAAATTAGCCCTTTACAAGGAAATTCAGGATGCAATTTTTGAAAGATACAACCTAATTAAAGATTAACTTCTAAACTCTGGCCAGCTCAACAAGCACAGTATTACCAGCTCTGGAAAAATGAATAACAGGTCTTGAACCAGAGATGCAGCCATTGCATTTAAAACATCTGCCCTATGCGTATTACTCGCACAGTGGAAAGTGCTGATCTCCACAACACAACCATTGCAGAAGACAGCATAATCACATCAAAAACCTCACCTGCGTGCTTCCTTAGCTTCTGGTACTTCACCAAACACTTTAGCAAAATTATATTGTGACATCTGATTCACTCGCACCATTATCCAAATCAATACATGACATGGTAACCTTATTTTTCTTCTTCTACTTGGAAGCAATTTTTAAATTGCACAAAAGAATTCCCAAAGAGGTGGTTTGGTTAGATTTGCAAATATAAGACACACCAGGAACAAACAGTAGGACCATACCAGTGTTCTATCTTTCAGAAATATAATTCATGTAATTTTTTAAGAAGTACAGAAACTCTCAGGTTAAGCTTTATAGGCAAATCAGGAACAAAGCCTGATCAGCTGATCAGTTCAATGATGTATTGTAAATTAATTTCTCATTTCAAAAAGATTGCCACAAAATCAGAACTCTAGTCCAACCAGAGGTCAAAAGAAACCTCAAACCACCAAAATTTAGAAAAAAATATTAATTCAAATATCCAATAAGGTTATCAGTGATTATGTTTCGTTTTCAACAAAGTGTTCCAATTTTAACTTATCTAGCAAGTACGCAATATTTTAAAACCTATAGCAAAACCTCATTTTGAAAGAGAAAAAAAAATTATGCTGAATCATTTCTATTCTTTCTGTTGAAATCAATGCAGTGCAAAATACTTTCAAGAAATTATTGGCTTCTGACAGAGAAGCAACCTTCTTCAGAGCTGTCTGACCACAATTGCCTGTGATCTCCCTGCTCATGTCCCACTGGGTAAGATGTGTTTCTCATTTTTCTCTGTGTTTCTCACAATTCTACTGTCAAGCTGACAGCAAACATGCACTGACTATTAAGGAAAGTCTTTGTGTGGACTCACTGCAGTGCTACACAAAACCTGTCCTTACCTACAAACTGCTGCCAATGGCTCTAGTGTCACATTTTTCTCTAGATTGGATTGACAAAATCTCTGCAGCATGGCACTCTGTCTGCAGGATCTTTGGGCACAGCAAACCCCAGCAGCTGTGGGTGCCTTCAGGCACTTGTACCATCTGGTGTTTCTGGCTCTCAGCTTAGCACAGACCATTTTATAGTTGAAAGACTGAAGTATCAGGTCCTGTCTCTGAACTCCTTGAAGGAAACAGAGTGATTCTTATGGGCTATGATCTGCAGAAGGCCATGATGCAGATGTAGACACCTCTTCTGACACGGCCTTCTGTAAAATCGATGAACTGCATTAAGACCAGCAGTTCTCCACTGAAGTATCTAATGTAGCAGTTTGGTGTTTTTCAGTAATAATATGTGGAGGCAGAAGAACCTCTGCTTTGCAGCCTATGATGCTGGAAGAACATTGCATTCTTCCTTTGGTAAGGCCTCCAAGGCACTTTGCATTTAACCATTTCCTTGACCACACTGAACTCTTGCTGGTGTTACTGGTGATGCTCATGGCTAGAAATGACACCCAGCTCCCAATCTGGGACTTGGCAAGTAGCTCAGTTCCACCTCAGAGAAGGTAATGGCCCATGGCCTTGACGATTTCACTCAGAGGACAGGGACAAACACATGTGGTATTCTGGTTTCCCCAGCATGGGAAAAGAGGGTGACTAACTTTGTCCTGTTGAAGCTGATCTTTCTGTGTAGGTATCTGCACCAATTTTCTTCACTTGCGGAAAGGTAAGAAGGCCTCTTCCCAGAAAACTCAGCTGCATCTGTATCTTCCAGATACCTGCAAGGTGCTCATATGCTCTCCACCCTCACAGGAAAATTTAGGTGCCTGACTCTGTGACTGAGTAGAGGTAGCAAACCCAGGACAGGGAGAGCTGAAACACCCTGGTCTACAAGGGGAGAATAGAAAAGAACTCTACAAATTTGAGATGATTTCTAGAAAAACAAAGCCAACCACAATTTAACAAGTGAAAAATTATACACAAGAAAGCAATTGACCAAGTACAGAGTAGGGGACGACAGTTAGCAAGTGCTCTGCAGAAAACACAACATCCTAGAGTTGATCACAGCCTGAGAGCAAGTTAAAAATTATCATTATCCTTAGGAAAAAAAAAGGAACACCATCCCAGAATGTAAAAAAGGGAGTATCTGTTACCTATAGTAATACATAATTCCTTTGGTTTACTCAGTACTGGTGAGACCTGACTGTAGAACCAAGCCCGGTTTTGGTACTTCAGGGAAGAAACTGACCAATGGAAGAAAGTCAGCCAAAGAGCAACAGGAATTATCAGCAGTCTAGAAAGCATAAACTACAAAGAAAGTTGGAAGCAACGCAAATTGTTTGCCCTGGATAATAAAAGAAGCAGAAAGGATCTGACACAAGTCATGCTAGGACAAAGGCAGTAATTTGCTCACAACATTCACTACAGAGAAGGCAAGTAGTAAACATTAAAACATCAAAGGAGGATTGTGAAGCTCTGAAATTGATATGTTAATATTTCCCTCTCATATCTATACTGTGTGCCCTTACTTACAGGCACAGAAGGTCTCTATTGAAATTTCTTCTGCAAGATTACTTCCCATCCATTCCACTGGCAGGTGCACTGAAAGATTGATCATAAAGCTAAAGCAAAGGGTCATCTATTTCTGAGGAGTTAGTGCTGCCCTTCACTATGTTACAGGGTGAAGCTACATCACAGCAAAAAAAATCTTACAGGAAGATGTTCTCCTTACTGTGCGCTGCCAGTGCAGATTTTGCTAAATGTGCATCCAAAGACAAGGCAGACACAGGCACATATGGCACCTAACTGCTAATGCTGCCACTCTTCTTAGAGGTGATTGCCAAAAACAAGTCAGTGAAGTTGATGCCATGATGATTTTTTGCCTTTTCTTTTATACCCCTTTTATACCTTTTTACAGCTTCTGTGTTCTTAGTGTTTTTAGCCTACACTCTTGGACTTGTTTGTCAAGCTAGGAGACTGAACATTTTAGAAGCTTCGTAGTTAGGGATCAGAATGCCCCAGACACCAAGGTGCTCTCCAGAACACACTTTGTAAACTAAGATAGACCCATCCAGGGGAAGGTTCCTTGGGGAGGGGGCTCATTCGGGACTCTCATTGGGGAATTTTTTATAGATATGCTAATTAGTAAGACCTATAATGTTAGACCAGATCTTTTGGGGGTGTGCATTGCCATGTGCATTGAGGGGCATTCCACCTGGACCTAGTGCACCTAAGGATCCTTAAAATAAATACCAATGTAAAATCCCTTTTTCCCTTCTAATCATGTTTGACTCTTGATTTTAAGACCAGGAAAAGGCATCAAAGTGAGTAGATAGGTTACTGTGTAAAGAAAATTAACATCTTTGAAGCCAAAGTCTGGAAAATGACGGAAATGCCTTCGCTATTATGTCTCTGTGGAAGAGGCAGCAATTAACTCTGTGGGCAGAAGTGTATACTAGGTCAGAAAAGACCTAGTAAGAAAGTCTATTACCCTCTATTGCCACTAAGAGGATGGTAATTGGTAGGTACAACAGACACTTTGCTTTAGCATCCTCCCCTTGTGACGTGGTCAGCTTAAAATTGAAAAAACGTATAGAAATATACATTTCCAAATGAGATTGTGTAAAACTGAAGCTGGTAGTTCAGGAACTTGACATTAATCTGTTTTCTAGTGCAGTATTGAGATCTACCTTTTGTTGCACATCATTATGGGTGAGCTGGGTGCTACTATTCAGTGTAGAATACTTGCTCTAAAGTACTAATTTCTTCTTCTTGTGTTTCATTGAGTGTAAAACTCAGGCTGCTTTTTAAGAACAAAAGTCTTAATGAAGTTAAAGGATTTGCTCCTTTAAATTTCCATTGACATCAGTGAAAGTCTTTTGCACCTTCCAGAGTATGGCCCTTAGCAGGTCTTTGCTTTCTTTTCTGCCAATCCCTCTAACTATGGTTGTTGAATCCTAAAATATGGATCTGAAAATCCATTGCAGAACAGATTTTGAACAGCAACTCTTTCATGAGAACGATTAACAGACATGGGTGATTGAATAGCAATTTTCATCCAGCAGCAGAAGCATCAAAGCAGCAACAGAACTTGTGACCTCTGAACAAGTCACCACCAAATGATTAGACAATCATTCCCCCTTTCTTTCTATATTGGGAGCACTACCTCCTGGTGGAATAATGATGCTAATTGTGATAGCAGCTATGACAATTACAGAAAATGGAGGTCACAATGCATCTTTGCTAATTCCACTGCAGTGTCTGTACTCTCAGTTGGAAGTTTCCCTTCATTTCAGAAGCTGAGCATCACCCAATGAATAATTACAGCTTTACTACTGTTTCTTACACAGTGAAATTATTTAAACTGAAATCCCTGTGATCATTGTTTCATTTCAAGCTTTTGAACAAATGCCATCTGAAAGGGCTAGGCAAAAATCCTGGTTACCAAAGCTAGGGTTTGAATAAAGCAAAATGTCATTGTATATACAGAGAAGTTCATTCAGATTGTCAGCTAACTACATTTTAAATAATGTCCTCAGAGCACTTAGAGTCAAGGTGCTTTTTGAAAACTCCCTTTGCTATTCTATCAAATGAATTTTACATCTTGGAAATGAGTCAGATTTCTGCTTATCTGGAAATAATGTGGCAGAGGTCAACATATTTGAATTAATGTATGAGATTTCCACTTACTGACTCTGACCTCTAAAGCCCTTTTCAGTTCCTTTTGGCGCACCTGACCAATCAGATTATTTTCAGTCACTGGGTTTTTGTCCAAGCATCAGCCTGGCTGGATCTGGGCTGTCCCTGCAGGTATCTCTGTGGGCTTCTGGGAAGGCTTGAGCCACTCATTGTTTTTTACAGCTGCACAGACTAATGCAGAACATGTTTCTTTGGCTCATACTGTCTGTTGTAAGAGCTTTTCGACCCCACTTTTCACCTCCAAGGTTTCTGCTGAGAAATACACGCTTCCTCTCTTCCATTCTCAGTGATAATCACATTTTTTGGAAACACAGCTCTGGAGAAGAAGTTCAGATCTTCATGCTGCGTGCTGCGGCAGGGCAATGCAGTCCACATAAAACAGTATCATTGTTGGGGGAAGGAAATGTCTGGCTCCAGAACACACCATTTTGACCTGCCATCTAATTGGATGCATTCTCAGCCAAAGAGCACTGGACCTGAAAACTCTGGGAAACCTTGAGGACTGCAGGATTATAAAATTAATTAGACGCTTAGATATTAACTTGTACTTCAACTAAATCCCTTGGGTCTTGACTCCTCTCTCCTCTTACCACTACACTGATTGTCCATCAATACATAAGATCTGATGATGGGATCACTGTTCACACAACCAGCCGTGCAGATTTACTTGTGTCACATCTGGGGACTCTTCTCTTGGGCAAGACAAAAAAAACTCCAATGAACTCTCAGTAGATTGGAGCTCAAAAGCGCAGTTCATGTTAATGTGACTCCACACATCCCTCTCCTTGCCTGTAAGATGTCTGAGTGGTATCCTTGCTACACTGAGAGTAGCCCAAAATCCTAACTGTACTTGAAGCAGATGATGCCAGGAACTTTTTGTACCTAGAAAATTACAATCCAAAAGTCAGAAAAGGTGCTGCAGACTGTGAGAAGGCTCATGGTGGCTGCAGTCAGAAACAGAGATAGGAGATGTTCCAGCTGATGTCAAGGATGAAAACATGGTTTTTCTGGGCAGGGAAGGGTGGGGAGCACTGGCACCCTCACTTGAAGAACCATCACAGCTCTGTGCCACGTAGATAGATATACCTGCTTCTGTTCTTGGAGCTGTCTCGAGGTTTTGGCCTTTTGGCAAGGGGGATCCCACTGGGAAGAGAAAGTAACCAAAAGCTCAGGAGGAGGGATAGGATTGGGAATGAGGAATGTCTTTTCCACCATTTCCCCACTGCTGGTTTTGAGCTGAGCAAATGAATTTCTCACTAAGCTAGTGACCCCCCACAGAAGTCCCCGGCCTTATCTATAGCAGAAATATCTGGGTTGCAGATTTCAGGGGTCTCTGGCTGAGCAACAACCCTTTCACAGACATAAAGAGGAGAACAGGCTGAAATACTTAAAGCTAAATGCACTGACATTTCTGTGAAGTGTAGTCTTAGAGTTATTGACCAGTCAACATAAAAAGGCTTTAAAATGTCACTAAATCTAAACAGAAAAGCAAAACAGGGTGTTTGTTGGGCAATTGCATTGCATAGAAGAAGCCTGGGTTGTCTTATCACATCACTGATTTGTATCTGTAATTTAAATCAGAAAAACACAGAATCAAAAAATAGCTTAATTTGGAAGTAATTTGTTCCTAATTTCCACTCAGAGAAAGGCTATCTTTAAAGCTAGAGCAGATATCTCAGGTTGCATCCATCTGAGTTTCAAAACGGCCAAGGATGCATAGCCTCACTGGCATCTGTCACAGGGCCTGACCAATCTTGCTGTGAAACTTCTTTCTCCCTATGTTCAATCACAATTTTTCTTGTTGCACCTTGTGTTTATGTCTCCTGTCCTTTCAGTGTGCACCTCTACGAGGAGTGAGATTCCTAACACTACCCATAAGGTGGGTGGTTGAAGGACACAGTTAGCTCCCTCCAAAGCCATCCCTTCTCCTGGCTGAACAAGCCCACCTTCCTCAGCCTCTCCTCCTATGCCACATGCTCGTGTTTTCCTGACCCAAACCAAAAACATGGATTCCTGTTCCAAACCAAAAACATGTATCAAGCTCATGTGTGAGAGCATTCCTCTGTGGTGTGAGCACAAAGGAAATATCAAGAAGGTACTAAAAATGTGAACAAAGGCAGAACAGAACAAGAAGAATGGATTCAGTGTAGTCATCCTTGTTAAGGACCCTGATCGCTGCCACTACTCCCCTGCAGCAGGTATCCTTCATGGTCAGCAGAGTCAAGGCTGCTTTTTAAATTGCCACTCACCTTATTTTGTACTATATGTTGGCAATTTGTATGTGAACTTATATTTTTGCTCCACATTTTGTTTAAGTAAATTAGAATTTTAATTCTAATTTAATTCTGAAATACCTTTAGAAGCTTTACTAAGAGTAACACCCCATTTACCATATATCAAACACAACGATCTAAAAATAATCCTTATTAAATTTTCTTCAAGCAGCTTCAGGACCCCAGTCTGCCAGAGGGATTTGTCTCTGTGCAAAAAGGAAACTAATGCATTTGTTTCACATCAATACCTTACTAATGGCCATATCCACAGTCCACTGAAACCAAAAGCCTGAGGGTTGCTGGGTGTGGTGGTCTCTGGATTGGGCTTCCAGCTACTAAAGTCTGAGTAATCTGTTGGAAGAAAAAACATCTGAGCCCTCTGAAAGCTGCTTTAATCAAGTCTTTTAATAATCAAACCATCATATATACCACCACTTTCTAGTTTCCGCTTGACATCTGCACTTCTCATCACCATGACAACATAGCAATGTGACCTATCGTAGACTCTCCTAAAAATTTAGAGCAAAGTATTTTATCAGCTTGCTAATGCTGATCTAAACCTTTCTAAACAAAGGGAACAGCAAGGCTTCTGTTTGCTAAACTAAAGTGCAATTGCACAGTGTTTTCTGGGTTCCTGGTAACCAGAAGTCTGCAACACTTGCAGAAAAAAATGTTAATCGATATGAACTACTCTCCTGTTCAGGCAGAGGAGTGATGAAGTTTCTTTTTTTTCCACTCTCTAAAATCATTGCTTTCAGTATTTGAGATTGAGGGGTTTGGTATCAAAAATATTAAAAAGTACTACATTTTGGAAAATATCCATGACTTTAAAAGACAAGCTTGCAGTGAAATGATTAATGGATTTTAAATATGATTTAACTAAAATTATGCAAGATTTAAAGACTGTGAAATAGATTATTTTCTTTCCTGAAGCCCTATGTGCTATGCAGTGTAATTTAAGAAAAAGATTCTGTTTGTTTTTCTATTGATTTTTATAATAAACAGGGTGAATTCCAAGCAGGTAGACTGATTTCATAGATGGATTTAGCTACCTACTTGTCTCCAAAATTTATATGGTCTTCAAAACCTTGATCACTGCAACCTTCCCATGTGTCCCATTTCTGGGTTTTGGCACTCCCTCTAACAAGCTCCTTGGGTTCCTGCCTGGGGGGAGGAAAGCCCCCCAAATCCCCCTTCTCAGGGAGATTCCTTCCCTCCTTGCTCCTGCTCTGGGACCTGCTGGGGTTTGTATAATCACTCTGTCACATCTGGCGAACAAGAACAATTGCACAGCTGGGATCCTGTCGTATTTTCTGCCTTAATCACTTATTAGAAGTCTCACCTGAGGCAGGAAGACCAAGATTATTCTCTTTGTTGTTTGCATCATGTAAGACCCACATCTCCAATGTAGTTGTGGAAAACAGCCATGAGATGCTCTGCAGTTCACCAGAGAGCTCCTCAAGCCTTCTGGTTTGAATTACACCATTTTGCATGGAAAGAGGAATTGCAAATAGCTATTTTACATCTTCCTTGCTGTATTATCTGGAACTAGGTCTTAGATATTTAATTTGCCCAGTGAATTTAATCAGAATTTTAATGGCCTAGAGAGAAACATGACATTAGATACTGCAATGTCCTGCTGTACAGGAATGCTATAGGTGCCAACTTACACCTGGGTTCTTACACAGAGCTGTTCTTAAAAGTATGATACTGCTGCTTTCCAAAAGGCTCCATGAGGGCCACGTGAACCTGAATGTTGGATCAGATATGAAAGCCTCAAGAACTTCAGGAAAGGTTAGACCTAAAGCATTCCTTCAACATCCTTGAATCATCAGCCTTTGCAATACCCAGTTATGGAAAACCTCAGAGAGAAGGGAAATGTCTTAATATTAATCTGGCAACTCCCAGAATCACAGCAAAATTTAGGGTGGAGGTCACCTAGTCCAATCTCCTACACTAAGTTGAGCTACTTGTCATGTAACTGCAACACTAGCACTGAGAACAAGATCCTAAGGCAAACTTATCCTATGCCTGGAAGCCTGGAGCTTTCCCAGTTCCTGCCGTACTCACATGGACCAGACATCCAGTCCAGCTGTGTGGGCCCAGAGCTGAAGCATCAAAGAGGTGCTTGCATTGCCTGTCATTCTGGCACCAGCAATGCTGCTGAAAGGCCCCACCTGGGGCATCTGCATGAATCCTGTTTGCCATGTTACCTTTGAAAACCAAGCCTACATAGGCCCTAAAAAGACCTCTGCCTGGACTCACCTGCCAGTCTCCTTGAAATCAGTATTAAAGTATTAAACTTAGGTCGAAGGTTGGACTTGATGATCTTTCAGGTCTTTTCCAACCTTAGATTCTATGATTCTATAACAGTGAGTAAAAAAATGGATTTCTATTAAAGATCAGTGAGGAAATAGTTGGGCTATCCAACTTTTTATTTCCAGCTGTTGTTTAGAGAAGAGAATACAAAATAAAGAATAAGTTCCACCGATGCAAGCCTCCATCTACGCTGTTGTTGTTCCCATTTTTCTCTCATTTTTGTTTTGTGTTGTATCCTCAAAAAATATTGTAATATCTCAGTGCTGAGATTTCAACACATCTGGATGCACATAGTATGGTAGTTAATATACAGAGACTTTTGGCTTCCAAAATCTGAACCTAAAGTGCTGGGCTCAAATCCCACTTCTGTTCACAGGAGTCTTTTTGCAGAGGTTAACCCCATGTGCACAGGAGTGGAACACCAGCACACAGGCGGATACAGGGTGAGAATGGCAGGCACAGATTTTCTGTGCCTGTCTCAGTGGCAGCTGTGCTTTCCTGTGGGTAGAGGAAGGTATGCCAGCAACTAGATTAAAAGTCATGATTCTCTTAAAATAGCATTTTGGAGAGGGGCAGGGTACCTGGTACAAACAGAGGAGAAAAGTGGGTAGAACTGAGTGATGTCACAGTCTGGCTACCCACAGCAAGGAACTCTGTCTGATATTAGGAAGCAGTGCAGATCTGTAGGAGTCAGGTGCACTGTACTTCTTTAAGAGCCCATGAAGAATAGAAGGTTCAAGGGAGATGTTCTGGCTGTCTGCCACTGCCTGATCAGAAGATCTGAGAAGACAGAAGACATGAGAAATTCCTGTTAAATATCAGTAGAACCTTTCTTGGCATGAGGGTGGTCCAATACAAGAACAGGGCCCAGGGAGGTTGGAGAACCTCCATCCTGGGATGACACAACTGGACACAACCCTTGGAAAAGGTGATCTGACTAGACCTCAAGCAGAAGGTCAGAGTAGAAGGAACCTTATGAGATCCCTTCCCACCTAAATGATTCTGTGGTTTTTCTGAATCTGTGTTTCAAGGCATACAGAGCCTGTCAGGGATAAACCTTCATTCTTTGGTCATGAATTGTTATGATCCCTTTCTGAGTAATCTGGTCTGAGTGAAAGGTGTCCCTGCCCATGGCAGGGGAGTTGAAACTAGGTGATCTTCAAGGTCCAACCCCAACCATTCTATGATTCTATGATTCCTTGATACGTTGAAAACACAAGTCAATTTCAGGGTCCACACATACAAGTGAATGATCTAGACAAGGTTATGCTTTATTTTCTTTGAACATGTTCAGTAGAATCAATCAGAAAAATTTTAATTTCTGAACTTCTGCACAGAACTCCTGCAGATAATATTGGAATGTTGATCCAGACATTTTGAATGTTAAAAAAATTAAAATTAGATTCCCAAGTCTGGATTTCCAAGATCCAGATTTGGAGCCTGATAGAGACCTCAATAATTCCAATACATAAGTTTATTGTAATTTTCAATGGCTTTTTGTCTGAGGAATTTTTCTGGAAGTAATTTCCACATGGATATACTAAAGTTGGTGTGGGAACATTAGTACATTATGGATGAACTCCTGGTTATACTCCAATGCCCATTCCAATTTACATGCGGAGACATAGGATTTTGCCTCTTTTGCACGTTACTTGTAGGTTCATGTTGTAAGCTTACAGAAAACAAATTGTACTGAACGTGACTGAACTGTCACACTTCTGAGGTCTGTCCATTGTCCAAGCTGCAGAAATCTGATACAGAAGTAGACATCGGCTCAGAGGGGGCTGGTGTTCATTTCTCTCACAGCCTGTACCATGAAGGAACCTTTGCCCCTGAAATCTTGTGGTTCCTGGTGGTCTCTCTTCAAGCTCATGAGCCACGCCTGAGCTGATGCAGACACACAAAGCTTCATGTTCTCCTCTGTTCCCATTCTAAATTAATAAAGCCTCAATTATACCAGCAGAGGAGCAGAAACTATTTTTGAACAAATTAAAATACTCCATCATGTGCTTTGTGCTTTTTTCTAAGCAATTGGGTTTTTTTCCCTCCTCATTAATGCTTTTCACTGGCGATGCTAATGACTCACTCAGCAGCGATGCCATTGCTTTTAGTTAATCAGCGCGTTAGCAGTCACTGCCGGTGTCAAAACGAAGCCAACCTCCCTGTCTCCCATTAAGTATAACTCACACTGTGAATGTTAAGCGGTGAAAACATCCACAGCAAAAGGTGTGTCGTAAGGTAGCTTTTACCAGATACTTTTCTGTTGCAACCATCAAGCCAAACTCATCACGAACTATTAATATTTGTTCTCTATAAGGGATAAATTCCTCTGCATTTTCTCATCTGTAGAGGGAAAGTTACACAAATAGAAAGCTGTCAACCCCTCTACAAAATGAAAATAAAAAGTTTTCAGTTGGATAATTTATCTAAAGATTATATAAAGCATGCAAGGAAACAGGCAACAGTAGAAACTTTTGAAGAATTATGCATTTACATATCGGTATTTTCAAACTTTGACAGCTGGAACTAGGGATAGAGAACTTGATACTCTCCGCTTTTTATTATAGTTTAGGTATCCATTTTTACAAAAACTTATCTTTTATAAAGATGAGAAGAATACTGGTTTCAGATTACAAAAGGTTTGGGTAATGCTCTGGCAGAATATGTTGAGGACAACTGGCAGTACTGACCCCTTGTCTCACTATCAAGGCAGACAGAGGATATGAAAAAAGCCATGAATCATTGAGGAGTGGACTGAATTTTACTTGTTATTCCTTCTACAGGTAGATGGGCAAGAAATCATTCGTAGCAGGACTCACGTTCAATGCTTAAAGTACAGAGACACCCTGCATGAGGAAGAAAATGAAATTAAGTGCTAGCCATAACACTGCTCTGGTGTTCTCCAAGCCCTGTGCTGTGCCTTTCAAGGGAAAGGATTAGCTGGAGGGGAAGGAAGAGGGATGCTTGGGAAATTCAGGGCAGGAATCATTGCCTTTATAACCCCAGACCTCAGAGGTGCCTAGGAGGAAGGACTCCAAGTTGCTGTTCCTCTGGATGGAGGGCACAAACACCATTTGAGAAACACACCCATATATACATATACTCACAATACATAAGGAGAGCTTTTCCTGTTTCTAAGAAAGACATGGACAAGAATTTCAGACAAGTGTGTTTCCAGTGTACCCACAAAGCACACCGGTGTAAATGCCACCTGGTGGTGCTTTCCTTTTCTTTTGTTTTCTGAGTCATTTAAAATTGAACCCTAAAACAAAAAAGTATTTATAGCTCTAAAAGTCAATCTTGCATCTTACACCAGGCTGGATTAATTTCAGTCTCTTTTTACTTTGCCACCATAAATTCGCCGTTCTGAGTACTGCTCATTACTGGTTTCTTATTTCAGATTTGAATATATATTTGAATTTTACCCCATACTGCTGTATTTTGGACACTTTGTGCTGGACTTCTCACACGTGTCTTCTCCCATTAAAATCCCCTTCTCTGACCCCAAGCTGAGGCAGCAAGACAGGTTGCCCATGAGTAAGGACACTGGACTGGCGGGTACAGAAACTTCCGAGAATGTTTTTAATTCCAATCATTACTTCCTACCAGAGCCAGCGGAAAGACTCCCATGAACCACAGGCAACAGAGAACTCAAGTTCTTCAGGAGAGAAGGCAATTTACACCTTATCTCACCAGTCTCAAGGGTACTGAGTAAACAAATATATTTGTAGTTATTGTTTGTAAAAAAACACTGTTTATTACTCAGTTCTGTCTGAACTTCCACAGAAAATAATTTTCACAGCTAGCCTTTGTTCTTATTGAAACTTGCAAAATAAAAAAATAAAGGGGATTGTTGACAGAGCATCCTCTTGAACAAGCCTTTTGAATGGTCTTTAAAAATGTGTATATGCTCCTTGGAACAAAGCGAGCCTTTACATTATTGGGTCCCTTTAGAATAGTCAAAAGTATCCATTTAGAAAGAAGAGCTATTATGAGGATTGTGTGGGACACATTTGTCATCAATTCCTTTTTCTTTATTTGGACGCAGTATCTCTGGGAGCATTTGGGCTACAAAAGCTTTATCTCCCTAGCATGTGTTATGTTTCCACACTCACACTTCCAGCACCACCTGCCTTTGCTGGACCTTATAAACAAATAGGGGCAATTCTGCCCCTCTGTAGCTGTGCATGAAATGATTGCACGTTCCAGCTCAAACAGGAATGACACCATCAGAGCATTTGTTGTCATCTCCCAAGCAGCCATAAAAGCCTCACAGCTTTCCTTCACCACCAGACTGTGGTGCAATCAGTTGGTCAGTCAGGCAACCTCTCTCTCTTTCACTCAAGGCAAAAGCCGTGAGTATTAGAACAATAACATAAAAGGTTTCTTCCTGATTTTGGCTTCTGGTGATATGACTGCTGATGAATTCAAACTAGAAAATTCACCACTAATTAACTCACTAGGTAGCTGTTTGTTACATAATTTGTTCTATTTGTGATTGAAATTATTTAAGGATAAAAATAAGGCAGCTTCTTTTTAATATTTTTTTTAAGCTGAATTGGCAGCAGTGCTGCTGTTGTTCTACTTCGCCATGTCAAAAGCCAAACAAAGGCCCCTACTGAAAAAATGTTTCATCACAGAGAGAACGTTGTATGGTAAAATGACCTCGCCAGGCAGGTTTAGGAGGGGCTGATCCTGATGAGGGAAAATGCACGGAAAGCACTGTTAAAGAATGAGTTTTGTGCAAACAAACGTGTCCGAATAAACTCTTCAGTGCGCTCTCAAGCTGCATAGACAGTAACCATTGATTAGTGCAAGGACACTTGACGTGTTTTAATGGCCCATTACCCAAGGGCTGGTGAGATGAAAGACGCATGGGGAAGCGTGGCAGACTCAAAGGAAGGGACGAGCTGCAAGGAAGTATTGAGATGCAGAGGATCAGGAGATCCAAACCAGGCTTTTTTGGGATTTTTCAGAAAGGACTCTGAGTAAGAGTGGGTCAGGTGTATAAATGCAGGGGTTTGGGTCCACACATGGACAGTTAGAGACTACTGTCCTCCCCCACTCTTGGAAAAAAACAGCTTTAATTACACCAAAACAAGTATTTCCCTCTCAGATGAAAACAACCTAAACAAGTCGACTATTCATTCAGATAAAACAAAATATGTTGTGCACAATTAAACTCCTTTCAATTTTGTTTTTTAATTTGGCTTCCTTTCTATATCAGAAACTGTTGTTTTGAATCAAACATCAAAACATTGTAGTCCAACAGCATTAATACGAAACACTTGGACATTTTCATACCAATATTTTATTTGCATGTCCCTTTTTTTTAATGTTGAGGGATTTTACATATCTATGTTTTGGGTGGAGCAAGTACAAGCAGAACTGACCTATATATATCTATATATATATGTAGATACATAGATGAGTTTTCTGAGGTACTAGTATGCTACAGCACTGAGGGCTATATAAAATTGTATATTTGTGATGTACAAATAGATTTAGAGGAATTAGACAAAAATTCACTAATCATTACTGTACAGCACCCTATGAACACCACTTTCAGCAGCAAATTCTTAAATTACAGATTATGATTTTATATATTTATTAAATTATTACATGCATTGAGTTATTAAATAGTGTACATTAAATATGCAATTATTGAATTATTTAAATACAAGTATAAATTATTTCAACAGATTTCAGTTCCACTAAGATCATGATTTTTTTCCCCAGTCTGACACAAGCCTACATTAAAAGCTTTGACTTTGGTCCATCTGTTGGTAGAGAAAAAAAAACCCTTCCAGAGATGACTTCGGATTCAGGTACTGGCTTGTGACCTTTTATATTACCACAAGGTCCAGAAATTTCTCTTGCCCTCCCAAATCTTTTCTGTAATCTGCTTTCCACAGCTTTTCTATTGACAAGGGGAGTGAAGTGTTTAAAGAAATGGGAAAAGTGCAGTGGCAGTGTAGCAGAAAAGGCTCCTGGTAAAGCCATATTGCATTTGTCAGAGCAAAAGGTGAACGTTCCTGGTTCATATAAGGAAGATGTCAGATGTGCTGGGTCAAGCCCATACAGTCTGACCATGCTGAGCATGGCACTGTGGCCTCACTGCTGGGCAGGACTGGGCAATGTGCCCTGTGGTCTCTGACCAGCCCGAAGCGTGGCAGGTCACAGGGATGTGAGTAGACATGGCCACAGTGTCTGTTGCATTGCAGGTTTGCCCTCCCTGCTCTGCCACTTCTGACACGATGTTTAAGCTGCAAGAAGCAGCAGTGTGAGCCACCAGCACCAAACCTGGCTCTTTTTTGGCCTCTCACCCCAGTTCTCCTGGAGCCATCTCACCACGCTTGTCGTAGCCTGTGGAGACTGGTGGGCATTGCCTGTCCCTCTGCCTGTGCCACTCAGAGACAAGGTCCTGCCTGCTAACAGCCCATTCAGCCTGAGAAATACTTTAGGCAGGCCAGACACTGTTCAGGTGAACATCAGACTATCCCAGAGCATCTGCAGCTCTCTGCTAGGTTTGCTCTACTCACCTTGCTCTCCCGACCCCCAGCCACGACAGGGAAACTCTCTGCAGAGCGAGAAAACACAGCAGTATGTCTTATCTTCCTTTCTGTTTTGTTTTAAACCACAATGACAAAGAACAACCTTCTGTTTTCCTTCTTATTTCCTTGTGATTCCAAGTCCTAATCAAAGCACTCATGAATCCCCCACTGTGCTATCACAGTGTTCTAGGAGTTGGAAAAATTGTAATAGTCTTTCCCTAGCTGAGAAATAATGAAGGAACATCTCTGATCTTTATTGCTAAAATAAACCCAAGAAAAGCAACTGATGAGTATGAAATCTTGCATGTCATATACTTCCTTACCTTAGTGGGGCATTTGCATTTGTGTCACAATTTGACTGCTGCTCAATACATGTGTCTGACTTTCCTCCTTTCTGGAGGAAAATCATGAGAACTGTGCTGCTTGAGTAAACTCCAGGTTTTCATTTGCAACTTTTGTGAGATTTTTTAAAATTTTCTCATTTACTGTAATGCACAAAATTACAATTCTGCACTTTACTGAATACTTGCAACATTTCTACTTTGCTAAAATCAATTCCACATGGTTTTGAAGCACTATCATATCAAGGTTTTTTATGTCCACAGCACTACTTGGTGTAAAGGTGAACACCCGAGACTGGATGAGTGATCTTTGGAATATATAAAATCAAAACATGGCTGAATTGATATCTATGATTTGCTGGGAGTTTATATGACAAGGATGTAACAACTTGAAAGAGCATGCTTTCTGAAATAGAGCATGTACCCAGTTTCATTCTTCCAAAATATTCTTAGTGAGGCAGAATCCAGTTCCCCTGGAAGTCAAGATTTTTTATTGAAGTGGCAGCATTATCATTATGAGGAAGGTTACTATGCCAGCATAAATACCTGGATTTAGTCGCCCCTCTTCAGGAAGCTATAAAAGCTCATTCTACATTACAATTTACTGACTTTGTTTCAAGGCTCTTAGCCAAAAGTATGAACAGCAGAGGACTATTTCATAGCATTCTCAGCAAGACAAGCAAAGCTTTTGAGAAGTACTGTGCAGACATCTCAAGGAAAGGGAAATGTCGGAATCTGCATATTTCTACATCTTTGAAGGTCTGGGGTTTTCAAGCACCTAATGCTGCAGCATAGCTGTGCCTAAAAGCCCTGCTGAGGGGAATTAAAACTCTGCTTTACAAGTTACTGAGAACAGATGCAATAAGAAAGAGAATTTCTGTCCCAGGGAAATTTTGACCTTGTACATAATGAGACACAATGGACAAACACACTAAATATGTAGGGAATTTGGCCAATGTAAAATGATTGTTTAGTATGAGCATCAGTTGCAGTTGAAAGATAGTTTAATATCTTGCTTGTAAACTGAGGGGAATTGCAAAGCTAAGCATGATATTTCTGTGTGACTACTGGGACTTCTAAGGCATCACTGTGTAATCTGTCTTCCTTCACACACTCCTGAACCTCCACTCAAAATTTGTATAACACCGCTCAAAATTTTTCCCTCCACTACCTGCGGATATGAGCAGCTGCTGTTTTGGAGGCTGTAACTTTGGGAAGGCCTTACAGCACTCTGCAAATGAGCTCTGCTTCTGAATGTTCAGAAAAGTAGTGGAAATATCTTTGTTATGAAAGGGAGAGGAGGAAAGGAGGAGGAGGAGAGCTGATTGAAGAGAAAGTTTCTCTGCGCCAGAGTTTCTGACAACAAAGTCCCATTGATACCTGTTCCTAACCAACTGGTGAGTGAGATGACAAACTCTGGGGAAATCAAGTCTCAGCTCTTCATGTGATCGGAAGTGATGCTTTTCGAGTCACTGTAGTCTTGCATATCTGCATGTGGGAAAAACATGAGCTCTAGCTGGGTAAGGGGAAGGAAAAGGAGAAAGAGAAGGGAAAGGGGGAAGGTAAGCATCTTCATCCCACCTTTCACTTGAAGGAGTAACTAACTGTTAGATTTGCCTTTTCTTTTTCCAGGGCTCAGATAGGAAATACTTGCCCAGAAAAAACACTGGTTTGAGAAACAGGGACAGTGCAACCTAAAGCATGATCCCTACTACCTCTTAGACTCAGGTGGAGTTCCTCATGCATGATGAGAAAACAAGAAGGACTGTTATTATCCATTAAATATCCATATTACTGCATTGAAAGAATAGTAGGTATCCATGTTGTCCAGTCATGACCTGTTTGGCAGCAACCAGGGCCATCACAATGTCCTCATGCCTGACACCAGGCAGGGACCACAGAGTGGTGTTGAGTCACAGCCTGCTGGGGTGCTCCCAGATCATATCTGCCTGTTCATCCTGTTCACAGGACTCTGGCAGTACTACAGAGGTGCTGATCACAGGAAAAACAGCTCAATACAGAGCTGAGCAAATTGTGAGAGTCCAATTTTTCCTCATTTAGAGCTGTTACTTTACGACTTTGTAAACAAGGAGGTTAAAGAAGCTTAAAAGCCCTTGGCACAGCACATGGAAGGACAAGGACAGTGGAAGGACAAGGACAGCAACCTCGCTGCAAGGTGGAAGAGCTTAACAAGGGGCATCGTATATCAACCACAACATGAGCTATGGAGTTGTACCACTCTAACACACCAGCCTGGCTGAGCCGCACAAACTCTGCTATAAATAAGCTCTTAGCTCTGTTCTGGACAAATTCCGCCTGACAGTTTCAAATGGAGGGGCTTGACTAAGTTACTACAGGGATGAATTTAATTGTCTGGATGCAGAGAGGTTGTCAACAATCTTCCCATTACACACGGTCACTAATTTTTTTTGTCTTCTCTCCATCACCTGGCTGCAGGATGAAAAGCTCAAGAGTGAAGGAGCCATCACACGGCTCCTCTGGCTCAGTGGGGTTTCTTGTCATGACCTGAGGCTGGAGAGGGTGGGACAAGTCCTGGAGTTGATAGATAGGATTGTGGACAGTGATTTCAGCAGGAAATGTCACTCACTTAGATGAACAAGGGGTGTGTAAAAAATCTGAAGAAGAAATAGGATCTTGTCCTTTGAATGCTTATGTCTCTATCTGAAACTTCTTTTTCTACCCTTTTTCCTCAGGGGAAAACAAAACCCACCTCCATCTTGATGGTCATTTTAGATTTTGACCTGTGTGAATTGTGGTGGATTTGGTGTGGAGCACTTAAGCCATGGTTTCAGATACTGAAACAGTATCTGAAACAGACAACTGAATATTTTCTGCAACAGGCAGAAACCAGGGCAGCAGCTGACAGGGAGAGTGGTGACAGCACAGGAGCGCAAGTCTGAGAACCTCTGCAGAAGCCAAAGAGGACAGTATCAGGCTCAGGGGGAAGGATGCACTTAGCAGTTATTTCATGATTTTCCCTGTTATTTCCCTGTGGCCATCACATGGCCCTAATTAGTGCTATGTACACGAGTACTTTACAGCCTCCATGGCCCAAGCAGGAGGTAGGGATGCATCATTTGCCAAGTTTTAAAAGTGAATTCCAGAGCTTTGTCTAAGATCATTTGGGAAGACTGTGTCAGAGAAGGAGGACAAACCTGCAGTTCCTTCCCATACCTCAGCCATGAGCCTTGGTTGTTTGTCAGCATCTTATACTTTAATTTCTCAAATACTCCCACTCTGTAATGTTTCATCCTAATGCTTTTTTAATGCTGTCCTACTTTTCTGTCTTTTAGTTTGTCTAATTTCAGGGAAAAAGATAGACAACTGATGCCAAGGAAACCTATAAATCACTTTATATAATTCGTAACACTACTGAAAAATCTGTTTGAGATTTATGTCACTGCGAATGAAACGCACCATTTGCAAGCTGCCTTTTATAATTTATTAAGGAAGCTGAAATGTTTGCTAAAACAAGCTTTGTTAGCATGTCATCTACTGGAGTAGAAGAAATAGTTTGCTGACAGATCATAGAAATTGGATTTTTATGGTCCCCCAGCCACTTCAAAGGGTTTTCTTTTCTCTAACAGGGTTGACACAGGATGCTACTTCAGAAGCATTGCATGTGCTCTAGGGAACCATCTCTGTTTTTAATTCATACAACAATCTATCTCACGTTTTCCTCGAGTTAGCTGAATACTGTATGCTCCAACACCTTAATCTAAAACAAGTAGGTATATAGAAACACAGGTTAAATGTTTAAGGCTGATGTAATGCACACTTGGAAAGCTTTAAATCAATAATTTATGCCACATAACCTCCTTTGGGCCCTCACTCAATTGCAGGTAGTTGCTGAGCAACCCCAGCTGTCAAACCTGGTGGCTGGGCTGTGTGTGTCAGTTTAAGAAGGGCAAATCCCAGACCCAGATCCCAGTGAAATGATGACAAGGTTTTCCTGGGCTTCATCGAAGTTTGACAGAGAACCCAAAGGAACAGACTTCTGATCAATCTCTTCACGACTTTCTTGCATGAGCCAAACTTTGGGGAGGTGCCTAGAGCAAGGATTATCCTAAGGGCTGTACCAGTATTTTGGGATACAACACTAGGAAAGCCCCCTGTGCAGGATGACTTGAACACCCTGCCTACAGTTTCCAGTGTAAGGTCCAGACCAGGAATGTTCATACATGAATCTGTTCCACAGCTTGCAGTGCTGCAGCTTCTGCTTGCACACTGACTGGAAATGTGCTCAAGCCAACATCTTCCCCAGTGTTAATTCCACGCACTGAGAGAAAAGGAGAGTACAATTATAGCACTCTGTTATTTTCATTTTGGTGAGAGTGCTCATTTGGAAGAGAAGAAAAAGGTGGCCCAAACTGCCTCTGAGAGAGGCGAGAGCACCATCAACACACTCAATAAAACTCTTTGCAGGCTGGGAGGTTGGACCTCTGCCACAGCTCATGTGATATAGCACATCTCTCAGAAAGCTATGGAAAATAAAATTAAATAATGCCATTCCTTTGCAGGTGGCAAATATCCTGATCCTACTCACATGTTAGAGTGACTGAGAATAATTTCTATTAAAGTTGCATGGCAAATATGGGTCATTGCATTTTTGCAGAATCAAGGGATTTTTATATTTTCACTGAAAATAATAATGAGAAATTATAGTTAATGCATCTATTATTTTCTTGATTACTATAATTCCTCTTGCCCTCTTTTAAAGACAGAAAGTTCCAGGTCTTCACCAAATGATTACTACTATTTGCAATACACATGCTCAGCTGTTGGCTGCTTCCCATGCTCACAGGGGTGAGCAGCTCAGAGCTGGAGGAGGCTGAATCCAGTGGAAGTTGTGGTTGGTGGCCACTGAGGTTCTGCAGAGGAAAGCTGTGATGACAGCAGTGAGAGTGGGAGCATGGAAAAGTGAAAGAAATGGGAAAATGCCAGCATGGAGGCTGCAGAAAACCGAGAAACTGCATTGCAGTTGTTCGTGCATGACAGGACCACCCTTCATGGGCTGGTCTGGAGTCTCTCCTGTTACTTGCTGGGTGAGAGAGGAGCAGGATCCGAATGCAGGGCAGCCTGGGAAGGCAGGCATGGAAAGGTACTGCGTGTCCCTGCTCTGCAGAGCGCTCCCCAGGTATGCTTGCCCACTTGTGCCTCACGTCTGGGGCAGAGCTTCTCGCAAACACTCAAGCACAGGAATTTTTCTCAGATATGTAGCAATGTTGTGGGGAATCATGAAAGTCCTCTGGCCTTGATTTTGTGAGTCTTTTCCTACAGAAAATGATGAGTGAAAAAAAAAGAAAAAGATAGGAAAAACCCCAAGGAAATCTCAAAGGGAGTATGAAATAGTTGCTAAAGTGCAGAGGTGACAGAGTTGTTATCTCTCAAGTGTTATCCATCTTACTAAAGCAAATGCCTAAATCTACTGTAAAATGAAGCTGTTGAGGAGAAAAAAGAAAGAAGGAAAAGAGAAAAAAATTTGACCTAGATTATAAATAGTAATGCGAATCATATTCTGTGAATGCTTTTTTCTTTCAAAGATACTCAAGAGGTGCTGCCTAGCATTGTATGTCATGGAAACACGTATTTCTTAAAATCTGCTAAAGTGGCATTTCAGTCATATGACAGACTGCAGAAAGACAGTCTAAGAAAACAGTAGAACAATTGCTGCCCTGCAAAAAAGCTCAAGGACAAGAAAGCAGTAATGGCTGCAGCTGGGTTTGTGCTTTTGTTTTTCCCGTGGATGGAAAGAAAAACAAATTCCTCCTTCGAGCAACTTCACCTGTGTTGCAGGTGTCATAATGAGTGTCAAGTTGAAGCAGTGAGCCAGAGTAATCGGAGCTCCTCTTTCCAAGGGACAGGAAACAGCACCTCCAGCTTTTGTCAGATCAATCTAGAAACACTTTTGCTCAGAGTGTGTGAGGCTGCAAATGATGAAGTTGCCACTGGCTGTGACCTTTCTTCAAGGCTGTTCATTCCTTTTGCACAAAAAAACCCCAAGAGATTAATGGAAAATACGGAAAACTCTCACCCACATTTGTTTTATAGCGGGAGGAGGAGTTTTCATAAATATTTCTTTCAGGATTGACATTTTTTTGAACTTCCAGGATTGTCTTTGCTTTGAACTTAACACAGGGGTTGATTGGGGAAAATGAGAAGTTGATTTTGCCCAGTGTTCAGGACAATTGGGCCCCTCAGCAGTGTCTCATCACACTCCCCTCTTTTGGCTTATTTCTCCAAACCTCAAACCTTGCAGAGGTCAAAACCAGCCATTAAAATATGCAAACCTGAATCTAAATATTAGAAGATGCCTTTTTATTAAGAAAAAAGGGGAAGTTAAAGTGAAATTACTATGGTGGCTGTTCTCTCCCATCTGTAGTGTGGGAGTTTTACTCATTCTAATGAATAAAGAGAGTTTAAAATTCTCCACTTGAAGAGTGGAAATAGGCAGCTGTGTGCCATAACATAATAAAATAATCTTACTTGAGGCTGCTTCTTCAGCTAGGTACAGCACATACAGTGCTTTTGACATGTTAAATTTGAGGCCCACAGAACTCCAGACAACATCTGGGTGCTGTTCAGGCTTCCCTCAGCTGCTCCTTTAATTCCAGAGGTGGAAAGCTCAGAAAGGCTTTGTAGTGCACTGTTGAAATACAGCTTGACCTGCAACATGTCAGCCCTCAGCACCCTCTTCCCTGCACCTACAGCCAGGCCCCTCTGAGGGACGAGCAGGGCCAACAGCCAGGAGGCAGTAGGAGGGGTGAAATCCATCCTGTCCTGTACTCAGGAAGGCCATGATATTTCCAAGGCATCACAAGTTTCGATCTGAGATCATAGGTAGGAAAAAGACTCTAGAGGCTCTGTTTCCAGCTGCTCCTAGAATTTCTCTGGAAATACGTGATTCACAAGGCACGCTCTCATGAGGAAAACAGGCACAGAGCCATCAAAGAAGAGGATGATGTGTGACCTGCACTTCCAGAGTGCTGCTGAATTCTTTTTATCACGTAGTTTAACATGGTTTCACTCACAGAACAGTGCTAGTTCTGCAGTGGTAGAAAGGATACATGCTCTGACTTTCCCCTTACTATCTGTGGTTGAGCACTGCTGCTGCTGAAGAGGCTCAGTGCCTGCTGAGGGCAGATGACAGTCTGCTCTACTATCATGCATGCAGTCAATCTACACTTCTCTAATCATTTTATCTAGCCTTTTAAAGAAAGACAGCAAAAAAATAAAGGGGGAATTACTCCTGTAAGGGCCCTTAAAGGCTGGTTCAGCTGGGGCTTGATAATATGAATACACAACAGAAAAGACACTGATGGGATAAGCTACAGCCAGGACTCCTTCCTGATAAATTTCATCTTAGCAGAAACAGCATCAAGGAAGGATAGAGCCTATGAGGATTTTCTTAGATAATTCAACCTCAAAACCCTTCAGAGAACATTAACAGTTTTCCATTCCCATGTTCATCTCATCCTCACCTCTTACGGCCTTTCTTCATCTGCCAAACACCTCCATAAATTCATTCAAAAATATCACACATAGATCCTGCTTTTGCAGCACTCACAGGAAAATTAATATTCTAATAAGAAAACCCAACAAATTTTTTCTTCCTCAACGATGCAATTTTTCTCTTTCTGCACAGTCATTTTTAGCTTGAAAGTTCACCAGTGCAGGGACTGGCTCACTAAGGACTGGCTCGTTCAGGACCTTCTTTTGTGCTCTTGACTTTGACATATTTACTAAATAATTGCATGCCTTGAGCTATAGCTGCAGTAGGAATTGACACTGAATTTCTCAACTCCTCTCAAATCATACAGATAATGCTATGCTGTCATTTCACACAGAACATGCAAATTGTATTTTATACAACTTCCAGTAGAACTTTACTAATTTTAAATATACCTGCTGTTGATGTCATGACAGATACAGTCTTCAAATCATCATGGAACAGGCCACATGCACCTCAGTACAAATGCTACACAGGACTGTCAGACTGCTTTCTGTCTGCTCATTTTCCCCTATTCGTAGCTACCAGTCATCTGTTTATAATGATGTGAGACATAACTCACTGACACTTGTACGTCCTCCCCTTGCTTGTTTTGCAGTATTTAACATGCCCTAGAGATCACTAGATATTATATCCCATCAGCAGGATCATAAAAACATGAAGCATATGAAACTTGTTTTGTACATTTGATGAAGAAATTGCACCTGAGAGATAGTAACTGGGAGAGAGGCTCTTCTGGATGTGCAGATTCCACTGCAGGCTGAGCTGAGCTAAATCAATAATGGAGTCCCATCTTAAATCTGGAACATCAAACTTTGGATTTATTTTGGCTGCATGGCCCCTCTCAGTCTCTCCTCCTTCATACAGCACTTTGAAGCCTTTTGCTTCAAAGGTACCTGGGTTGCCTAAGAATTTCCCATGTAGCACTGATGTGGGGGCAATTAGATGCAGAGACTTTTCAGCTTTTCAATTAAAAATCAAACTGTAAAGCAGCCTGGGCCTGCTCAGGTCTGACACAGGGTTGGGACAGAACTATAGATCCTCTGCCTTTGATGGCTGACAGGAACTGATTGCATTCCTCTTACCAGGACACAGGATTCCCTCACATTTCAGGAGAAAAATATTAGAAGGTGCCCACTTACCTTTGAAACAACTCATTCCTATTGAATCTGACATCAGATGCACATCACCAAGTCATAGAGCGGTCTCTGTGTGAAACATTAATGAGGTGAAGGACCAGACCTGAACAGCAACACAGCTCCCGAGACCTTATACAGAACAGATATATGGGGGAGGGAAAGAAAAAGGAAAAGAGGAAAAGAAACCAAGAAAAAAAAAGACCACCCCCACCCCCTCGAACAAAGACCTCTCTTTTAACTGAAATGGTAAGAATGGATGGAGAAGCACAGTGGTATCTCTCTGATCATGGCTAACAGCAGGTGCACAAGTGAATAAAAAGAGGGGTTGGATGGGAACCTCTCCATGTTGGCTTTCTGGATCCTGAACCAGAAAAAGAATCCCTACTGTGCTCGTATTTGCTGAAGGAACAAAGGCAAAGGGAAAGCAAAAAATATTCACCACCTTTTAGAGTTGCAGAGATATTACCCTTGTTTGGTTCACCTTCAGAAAAGGCTGCATGATTTCAGGTACAGCCTGCCAAGCCACAGGTATCCTTTTATGTCCTAAAAAAGCCTTTGTGCTAAAAATCAAACTCAAATACGTGGTTCTCACCTACTGCTTTTTTTTTTTAGGTAATCAAGTACAAAAATTTGTCATCAACTCTGGTAGCTGTTGCATGAATCAAGTGATTGGCTTTTATTGAAAAAAAAAATAATCTGAGACAATTCTGAAAGACTAAAAATCTTCGTATTTGTTTGGAAGATTTTGCAAATCCCAGAGCTCTCTGGGGTCCTCCAGCAAGCCTTTGAGGAAGATAAATAAAACACATTTCAAACATCAAGGACAATGGTGTAATGTGGCCTCTATGTTGTCAAATCTTGGATAAAAATGTTGGTAGATCCAGTGATGATCTGAGTGTTCAGAATGTTGCATTATACTCAGAAACAACTGAAGACCAGATTATATTTTTTGAAGAAATCTCCCTCTGGTGGCTAAAAAGGGAATTCAAATTTTTCCTGACCTAATTTTGTTGGGGTTTTTTTTAGGTTTAGGAATCTGTTGACTCAGCCAGTCACATTATAATAGACTTTCAAGTCCTACTTAATCAATGCTCTCTGTGAGGGTCAGATGAGATGGAGGAAGCCTGGTACTACTGTGTCTCTCCCACTGTGGCTACCTGCAATTTGGAATGCAAAACAAAAACTAAAACTCAAACCCCAAACCTCAGACTGACTTACTCCTCACTACTCTCAACCACTTTTGGGTTCCTGCACACTGACAGATTTTGACTGACATATTTTGAATTTTAAAACCCAGCCATATGACAGCCATAATCAATAACAAACATATGTCTGAAATTACACTAGAATTTTGTCTTGCTGTGCTAGCACTTTAGAAAGGGAATTTGGTTAGCTGGATTTTAAAGGACAAGATGTTTAATTCAAAGCAAGCATCAATAAGAATTGATTTTTAGACCACTACTGCTGCTGAAAATGCAAATGTAGGTGATTGCAGAAGAGATATTATTCCAACTAGTGAGGGTTAGCAACTTCAGAAACTTGGGGAGTTTTGCAGAGGAAGAGTGTGCATGCTGGGAGAACAGATGGTCTTCCTTTGCATTTTACAACATATAGAACATGTAAATCCCTAATCCTACTAGGTGAGCAAGGGTCCCAATTCACAGCACCATTAGTGGGATGCACAGCCTTTATGCTCTGGGACAACAGCACAGATCTAGTCCAGTGTTGATGAAATACAGGTTTTTCAATGATTTGCCAGTGCCAGTTCAGCTGATGCAAATCCCACCCCAACAGTGCCTGACCAGCGTTCCACAGTCAGCTTAACCTAACCGCACGTGTGGCAAAGACACAGAGCACAATGAGGGAGCTTTAAAGAACTCCAACAGCTCTCAGGATTTGCTGCTGCTGAGAGTTACCCAACTTCCTCAATACTCCCTCTGGAATCCCTGTGACTGAAAACACGTGCTAGTTTAAATATTAAAAGGGATACTCCAGGTGCCACATAAAGCACCAAAACTATTTCAATATGAAATAAGACAATTCAGAAAGATGCTCAGTTAGAACATGCATGCAGAACAGACACGAAACACACTCTTTCTACAGGCTTTTCTATTTATGTGCTCCAAAAGTGCTTAAGAAGAGAAGTCTCACTGCCAACAAAAGTCTGCAAACCCACAACCAGAACTTTGCTTCTTGGGTCTTCCCAGAAAGCCTATGGGAAGGCCTGTACAGAACAGTTTACTGGATCTTTGGAGAACAAGTATTTGACCAACTATTATTCGTTTGTCTTGTTATCAAAACCAAGGCCAGCAGCACTAGAGGGACTTGACTCTGGAATAGAATACAAGATGTTTAAAAACAAACACAGAATCATAGAATTATTGAGGGGTGAAAAGACCTTTAAGATCATCAAGTCAAACCTTTGACTGAGCACCTCTGTTCACCACTAAACCACATCCCCAAGTGCCACATCCATATGCTTATTGAACACTTCAGTGAGGGTGATTCCATTTGAGCAGTGCATTTCAAGGCATGAAAAACTCTCCAGCAAAGGAATTTTTCCTAATACCAAATCTAAACCTCTCCTGGCACAACTTGAGGCCATTTCCTTTTGTCCTCTCACTTGTTACTTGGGAGAAAAGACTGACCCCCACCACGCTACCTCCTTTCAGGCAGTTGTAGAGCAATGAGGTCTCCCCTGAGCCTCCTCTTGTCCAAGTGAACAACCCCAGCTCCCTCAGCTGCTCTTCGTAAGACTCCAGACCTTCCTCCAGCTCTGTTGCCCTTCTCTGGACATGCTCCAGCACCTCAGTCTCTGTCTTGTAGTGAGGGGCCCAGAACCAAACACAGGATTTGAGGTGTGGTCTCACCACTGCTGAGTACTGCTGGCACAGTAGTATCCCACCAAGTCCTGCTGGCCACACTATTCCTGATCCAGGCCAGGATGCCATTGGCCTCCTTGGCCACACTGATGGCTCATGTTCAGCTGTTGTCACCAGCAACCCCAAGTCCTTTTCAGCAGAGCAGCTTTCCAGCCACTCTGCCCCCAGCACTAACAGGGGTTGTTGTGACCCAAGTGCAGGATGTGGCACCTGGCCTTCCTGAACCTCATACAGTCGGCTTCAGACCACGGATCCAGCCTGTCCAGATCCCCCTGCAGAGCCTTCCTGCCCTCCAGAAGGTCAATACTCCCCCCTGAGTGAGTGTGGCCTCCCCTCTGTGATCTGCGACCTGACTGAGGGTGGCCTCGATCCCTTTGCCCAGATTACTGACACAGACATTAAGCAGGACTGGCCCCACCACTGTGCCGTGGGGAACACCACTTGTGACCAGCTACCAGGGTACAGCACAAATAGACAAATGGGGTTTTCTGTCAGACTACAAGTTCATCAAAGAGCACTCACAGTTCTGTTACTCAGATTACACTTGGCAGAATTTAGCGTCCCAGTACAAGAACAGCAAAAAAACAGACTAAAGAACTTCCAACCACTGAGTCAACAACTTCTTTCCACAACTGCTAAATTTTTAGAGATATATAAATCAGATCAGACCTGAGTTTAATAATCTGTACTCTATTTGCAACATGTTAAAACTGTCATTAATGTAAAGCTTATAGAAAACTTGAGACATGGAAGTATCCTTGCTATGGTCAATCCTTATTTTTAAAGGTAATGGGTATGGAAAATAAATAAAAATACTAATACAGATCTTTAAACTGTGGGGGGTTTTTAATGAAAAAATTGTCCAAAAAGATGAGTATTTACAAAACATTGAGCCTTTCAATTCTGTTAGCAAAACCTGCTGAGCCAGTACACATAAACCTTAAGGCAGAATATTATACAAATCCAAAATACAGTAAGATCACTAAAATTGATGTGATTGACTTAATAAAAACTACACCATTTCCCAAGCAGGAAAGATCAAATCTGAACCAGCACAGCTTGAAGTGAATATGCAGACTTCCAACAGATTCACTGGAGACAGCCTCCGGGATGTAATCCAACAGTCTAGTAACTCACACTACATCAAACCCATTGAGGTGTGTTTAATGAAATCTGTACACACAAATTTACAAATATTTTCAAAGGTTCATTCTTAGTCTTTGGAAAGATGTCATAATTAACTCAATAAAATTGATGCAATCGCTCTGTCTAGGAGCATTTCTGTGTAAGGGCTTAAACTGTCTGCCCAAAAGACAAAAAGAATTTAAATTCTTCTGTTGGATGAAAAAATAGAAATTTTTCATAAGGCAAACCCAAATTTTAGAAGGCCATTTTACACACACACACTGAGAGTCTTTTCCTATCACAGGCAGAAAAAAGGAAAAATCCAGATGACTCAACCCAGGATAGGGAGCAGAATATGGTAAACTCTTCAGAAATCCACGTATTTGCTTGCAGAGGACGTTTACTCAGTGCTTTCAGAGAAAGGTGACATATCCCTCATCTAGTGTCTAGAACAAATAGCTAAGAAGACCGGCATGCACAGAGCTGGGCAGCTTCATGATGCAAAACAAATCAAAGCAGAAGTCTGTATGTGGTTCTCTGCCCTTTTATTAAGCATCCCAGATTTCAGATCAGATGCTGCTTCACCTCGGTCAGTAACAGGAGGAAGCCTTCACACCAAGGTCAGCCCAGCACTTCATTTCACTGGGTTACCGGCAAAGCCACGTTGACGGGCACTTGGCTGGGCTGTTGTGCTGGGGACCCATTGCTGAGGGGCTGCTGTGAAACAGCAGCCGGCTCCATTTTGCTGATGTGTGTTATGAAGCGCAGCCGAAGTTTCAAAGCTGGCCTTAGATTACAAATTATCTTCTCAACCTGTTTTAAAAAAAGAAAAAAATGCATTCAGTAAAAAACAGGAGTATTTTTACATACTGTACACAAACATCACATTAGCGCAACAAAAATTGGAAAAAGATATAGTAAATAGAGGTCTTTACATTTTATTATATTAAAAATACTAACTTTTGGACCTCTTCTGATAACTAATCTTAAAAAAACTGTCCCTGTTGTAAGAGTTGTGCACCACAGCTTTGTAAAACAGGACAAACAACTGACACTTTTTAAAAAGCATACTCTTACAAACGAGAGATAAATTGGGTGAATGATTTTTCATTGAACATGAATGAAATCCTCCTTTTGTCACAGGTCAAGTTACACTAATGAATCAGAAAATAAGTAAAACTTTAGAGAAGTAGACTGTTATGAAACATTCAATAGCTTTATTTCTAGTGATAGCTCTAATAATAGTATTTAAAGCACCCTGAAGCTGTATCTTAAATTTTAGACTACATAAATTAATCTTGCAATCTGAGATACCTAGTCTACTCCATCTGAAGCTTTTAAATGTGTAGAAGTGCATCAACTTCCTAATTTGTATATAGAGACTAATCAACTGTTAGGCAATTTGTTGGACTGCTACTTATGAAAAATAGTTCACAAAAAGATTAAATTACTATATGGGAAGAAAAACTAAACTATCAATATCTAATGCTTACTTACTTGGTCTTTCACACTGTCACCGGTAAACATGTATTTCATATGATACAAGAAATCACATATGGGATCAATGTAGTTCAGGTGGGAGCTGTACCGGTCTGCATTCAGGAGCATTTCATAAAATGCCACTCCAATCTGTTTCCAAGGACACAAAGAGCAGCCCAAATGAAAACAGGTTTTAAAACACTTTAGATTAGAAATACAGTTAAATAATATAATAAATATGTACTGCTTTTTAAGTAGCTGTGATTTCTAACAATTTACTTTCTTACAGGGACAAATACACATGTCTAAGTCATCCCATTACGCTAAACTAAATGATTCCAAGTTAAGCTCTTCTTTGTAGCAGGGTGTCTAATACCTGACATTTTTCAGCTCATCTGCCTACTGGCCAGCTCCATCCCTTTTTTCCTCCCTTACTCTTATCCACTGGCATGAATGAAAGAAACAGCTTACGTTCCTCCATCCTCACAATTCAGCTCTTGCATACTCCCTTCCAGGCAGTAAGTTTGATGTATATTTTGTAAGTAGTTTAAGAACCAAAGAAAGCATCTATTGCTTGATATTTCTGGGGTTTTATTTCTTTTCTTGCTTAAAAAAAAAATGTACTAGGTGTTTTATCCAACAAGATTTCAGTTAATGGGGTAAACTGAATACCAACTCAGCAATTCAGATCCTTGCAATTACTGCTTCATTTGTATAGACTTTAATTCTGAATATTTATTAAAGATTTCTATCCCTTTTCTGCTTCATAAGATAAATGCAAAGGTAAAATAATCTATACAGTATAAACCAGACTTTACCTCTATCATGCACCGTGTCCTCTCCTGCTGGAACCGTTGCAGGAAAGGACCCACGAGGTGGTAAACATAGAGCAACTGGAACTCTGTTTTCACTATGGGTATCAACGCTTCTGTGAGAAACCTGTAGTATGTCAAGACATTTACTAACATCAACTGTTTGGTTATTTGGGGTTTTTAATTTCTTTCACCTGTACCAAATACTAGCCAAAACATCACATTCTCTCTCACAGATTTAGACCTTCATTTTAGAAAAAACAGTGTGCCTCTGCAAATATGAACTATTTCAAATATTATTTCAGGGCAGCTCTAGAATTTAGAATAATATTTACTGTTACAGTTGATGCTTTAGGAACATACTACAGTCCATGCTTTAAGAAAAATTCAAATTTATAAAAGCATAAAAGCTAACCAAGGTTTAAAAAGGCTTATTAAAGGCAGTCACACCACATGACAGCCCGAAAGCCCACAGACAACAAGAGTTATGTCAGTGGACAAGGGAGCTGGAAAAAACCTTGTGATCCATCTGGCAAGTTTTGGGAGCTCCCCTGTACATACTTATTTGCTGGTGTAAGTGCTATAGGTGGAGCTTTGTTATCTACAGTATGTATGGAATTTAAAAGACAAATTACATTATCAAGTATCATTACACCTACTTAGGAATGAGAGAAAGCTGTCCAATGCTGGAATGATGCCAGACTGCATGCGCCAAAGCCAAAGTGTAGCTACAACTCATCTCGGAGTAAGACTGGTGACATGCTGTGAAGTCAAACAGCTGGAATGGGTAACCAACCCACTCTGTCTCTGACGTCAAGCTGGGACTGTTGATGACATTCACAATGCAATCATGGAGAACAATCCAGTATGGTTCCTGAGGGAAAAGAAAACAGAAAAAAAAACAAACAAAAAAAACCCCCAAAAAGTCAGAATTGTTTATAAAAAGAACATCACCTAAGACAATGCTTCCTCAGCTCTTTCTACTATTATTGCATTTCTAAAATGTGTATATATAAATATACACATATATATACATATATATATATGTATATATAAAACTGTTATAAATGACATGGTAGTTTATAACCGTGTCTGATGAAGATGAAAATTTAAGACGCACGATACAGAAAGCATCCATGTTAGTGGGTATGGCACACTCAAGGGTGTGGCATTATCAAGACATACCTCACAAATTTCATTATTTAATCACCTAATATAAAGGTTTCTAAAAGAAGCAAAGACAAGGCAAAAAGCCTTAGTGGAAGAGGTCTGAGAATTTTCTAGTCCTCCGAGTGCAGGCACAAACAGACCAAAAAACCAAGATGGAAAAGGGAAATAAAAAAGGGTACAAAAGACAAAGAATATAGATGAAGATGCAAGGAGAGGGAACAGGAAGAATAAGAACCATTATAAAAATAGTAAGGATTAAATCCATGTTGTCTTCCCTCCAAGAAGAGGAACCATTTTATTGGAGAAGTCACAAAGGAAAGACAGCTGTGACACATCTAAGCAACATGTGTGACAAGATCGAAATTACTCAGGCAGTCTTTGTCAGGTACCAAGAGTCATGATATTCAGAAGATCAAAGTTTCTACTGATACACAAGCTGCAGTACTGCACACAGTTCCTTTTGCAATCTTAGCCACATCTCATTTACATGGTTTAAGAACTACAGGATGGAAAAGTGCAAGCATTAATCAAAAAACAACTTTACATGAGAACCTTTATAGATCTTCCTATTACATAGCTCCAGTTCTCAATACTACACACATGGCATTTGACTATATGTTTAAACAGGAGTGATTTACTTATTTTCATCCTAGCCTCAAAACATAATAGATAAACAAAACACATGGTCAATTTTTCCATGCTGGAGGAGTAGGTTTTTCTCAAACATGCACACAGCCTTCTGAATAGCTTGCTGTGGAATCTACAGATGTTGGCTATAAGTTTTTTCAATGTACTCTAGAAAGATGATAAACCTTTCATGGAAGAATAAGTTTTTTTATTTTAAAATACAACATATTGACTCACTGGTAAGGCTGTGATAATCAGTCCAATCGCATTCATCCAAGCTGTGATGTTCTCTCTTGGCACCAGGGGCTGACTAGAGACAAAGAAAAAGAAAACTAAGGCTCTGAAACACACAACTGCAATTTGTGCTTCTTGTGCATCTACAGACCAGGTGTACTTAGGCCAATAACATTGAGAGAACTACAAAAACACATACAGGTATTTAGAAGAGCCAAAAGATGGTATAAATGCTACTGGGATGTTGCACGCAAAACTTTATTTGGGTGTGTTCTGCATTAGTAGCAGGTATTTTTCAAAGGCTTTAAACTTTTTTCCTTAAGCTTTAGTGCTTAAGGGTTGTTTGTCCCTTTATTGACCCCTTCCCTGCATATGCCCCCAACAGAGCTAACAATAATGTATTACTAAGCTGAATGAGGCTAAAACTGAGTAATTCCAGTTTGTCATTACTCAGTGATCTCACATGAATGGCTACTGTCTCTCACTGCAGTTTTTTTCAGTGGTATAGGTCAAATTTAATGCATCGTGACAAACGGTCACCCTTGGCACACCACTGTTTCAAAGTACCTCTGATCTACATCAGCATTGGGAAGATTCAGAGTCCTGCCAATGATTCCTATCCCTTTTCACTCAAAGATGCTGTGACGCCAACTGATGAGATGTACTCCTCTCAGCATACCTCAAAGAACAACAGACTTTCTCCAGGCTTTCTTGCTGAACCCAATGGATAAGATCTTTGCCTGTGTGAGGTCTTCCCTCTAACTTTTATGGGCATCATGCCAAGTCAACTGTTCCTGAAGCACACAATCCACTACACCACAGGAGTCCAATGTGATTTTTCTGCTTGTTCCCTGTCACCTTGTTTGTCATCCAAAAATACTTTATATATAAAATGTTACCTATATACATTTAATTTTTTTTAAAAAATTAGAAAATTAATATCACAGACTACCTTAGCAATCTCTTAATTATGTATGATATATTGCAAAAAAACATTTCGGAAAGCCAACATACCTTTTCAGCACAACATTCAGCAGAGCATTGCCCACCTCCTTCCCTGGAACAGCCAGAGCCATGAGCTCAACACAGGTAACATGCAGGGCATGGGCAGCTGGGTTAGGGAACTCATTGAATCTCCAGTCACAATTTGGAAACGGACCAGGTGATTTGCCTGCCATAGGTGGCAATGGTCAAGGAAAAAAAAGCTGCCCCAACACAGACAAGTATAAGCAGCACAATGATTGAAAACTGATGCATAAACCATATACTAAATTGAATTGAAAGGTATTGAAAACAAGTAGAACAACCACATTTCATAAAAAAAAGACATACAGAAGTATGAATATAATCAGTATAATATATGAATATAAACAGTATACTATGACTCAATCATTGAAGGACTGTGTGAATACATAGCTATAAATACATTACACACACAAGGCCATGCAAAGGATAAACTTCCCTGATAAGGAGGTGGAAAAAACAACACCAACCATCTCATTCACTGTCTGCTTCCAAGATGAGAAAATATAAATAACAGGAATTTTCTACTTGCATATTCAGAAACCATTAATTTGCCTCTCTGTAAGATCTTCTAGCAGACTTCTAGGGTGACAGTTTATGCAAAAGGAGCACCTGCTTAGTCTCTGAAAATATTCCACTTTCCCAAACAAGACTAACTTATTTGAAATATATACAGAAAAGGTCTCCAGAGTTAACATTTGCATAAAAGCAGGGGCTTATGTAATTTTAGCTTTCTTTGGAGACACCCAATAAACTTCTTTCAAGTTACACATTAAACAAAGGGAAGTTCAGGAAAAGGAGTGAAAGAACTTGTAACATCCCGAAAATTGGTCTACTCTTGTAAAGCTGCTTCAGAAAGAAGCCAAAGTCCAAGGAGATTCCTATTCTCTAGTTTGCCAGCTATTCCCACAACTTAAATGTGGCACTGCTCCCAATATTTTATTCTCAGTAATGCTAATGGTTGGCATTAAAGAACAGTAATCTTATTTTCGAAAAAAAATTTAAATACTCACACTTTGCATCAAGCTTATTTTTTTAGATAATCAGAATCCAATTCAAAAGCATAAACATCAGTAACTGTATTTCTAAGTGATGCTTAAACAGCAAAATATTTATACAACTGTATTTCATTTTCACCATATCTTTTAAGGTGTCTACTAGGGCAGCACAGCCCCTCTTTAGAATAAAAAAGAAATTGAACTTCATATTTTGATGAAATGAAGTTGTAAGACATTGTCACAGCTTACTTAATGCAAACTTTTAGAAGGATATTGTCTACTAGTCTTCCAATGAGCTTGCAATAGTAAGCATCATCAGGAACCCATGGATTCTCTTCTCGGGGATTCATGGCACATTTGAGGTAAGTATCACTCAGACACCAGCCGACTGGACGATTATCTTTGAGAGAGCCAATTATGGCATGAACGAGTTTTCTCTTGAGGTTTGTGCGCTCTCTGAGATGCCCCTCATAATAGTGAAGAGTGTTGTACAGGTAGGTCACTGGTCGGTCTGCCAAGGAGGGAAGGAAAACAATAAAACCCAGAAATAACTTCCAGCATCACTTTTATGTTTATGGTAGGAAACAAAACTGAATCAAGAGCTCTGCAAGACTAAGTTGCATGTATTTAAAAACAGCACTTATGGAATTGATTCCCGTTCTTTATTTCAGTATACGCTACAAAACTGATTTTCCTTTGCCTTGTACATACTTTAGTGCGTGTGCAGAACAAAAGAAGTGGAACAAGGAAGGTCAGTATTACTAACAGTTCACACCTTAATGATAATGTTAATGTATTTGTAAGTAAACTGACTAAATCATCTCTTCGTATAGAAGGTATTAAGTAGAGGGGAACCCAGGTATGAAGTTACAGTAAAAAAGAGTATTGTACGTTGCCTGAGCATAACACAGCAGTGACACCTATAAAAAAAATTATTATTAAAGTGTATTTGTAAAAGTATTCAAGTATCAGGTCAAGTTATTTGAATCTTAAGTAAGGATAGAGAGAGGAACTGCTTTTCAATTGTTTCAGTCTTGGTAACAGAAAGTTTGTTAGGACACAGGTCCAAGTATTTACTACTAGAAGGGAATAGAAGGGAAAGGTGTGAAGGAAGCATGAATTAGCAAGAGATACCCGAATAAAAGCAAGTTCCGTGTTACTAAGCTGAAATTCACTAAACAGGAAATGCAATTCTCTGTGTAAATGTACACGGGGTTTAGAGAATAGGAAAGGAATAAAACACTGCTGTGCTAATACATTAACATTATGAATGAAAGAGGTGAAGAGGACAGAATGATCACAACAGGAATATATCTGTCTGTATTCACAGATAACTTACCGTGGAATTTGTATAAACCTCCCAGATGATCCAATAAAGTTTCTAGTGATTTGGACACTGGAAGCAATTCCAGAAATCTATGAATTACAATGTCAAACACTGGCAGAAAGCGCAGGCATACATTTCCAAAATAAATTGGTAAGTACTGGGGCTGGATCTGAACTGGGGGATTCACTTGCTCTGCCAAGCCTTCAAAATACAGCTTTTCAGGGTATTTCTGGAGGGAAAGAAATCCAACTAAATCAAAATCTCTTTCTTTATAAGCAATGGGTTAAACATTCAGCATCTACATTGCTTTAAAAAGACACTTCATAACCCTCTTTATCACATTAGAATTCAGTGAGATGATTTCACTGTAAAGCTTACTGAAGAAAACTGAACTCTGACTTAAACTGGCTATTAGAATAGTAGATAACATCTTCAAAAAAACCCCAGAACAAAGTTTCACCACCACTCAAAATGGGCATAACAGAACATTAAGAATCCCAAAGCAAATCTGAAAGCAGCCAGCACTAAAGTGTCCTTTGTCATGTACTTGAAGAGAAAACCAAGGGGAGATCAGCACTACTGGAAGTTTCTGCATCATATACTGAATTAGAACACTAGAAATAACTGAATGAAATAATTCCCTGGGAAAGAACTGTAGTCTACTCAAATAACAGATGGGTACTGCTGAGGGCTGAGCTTATGTTTTACCTGTGACTGAAATTTCTATATGCCAGGTTGGGTCTAGTGACTGTGCAGCCACGTCAGAGCACTTCCCAGGCTAATTTGCTTCCCTGCTACCCTTACACTTTTAGGCACTGTCAAAACACTGTACAGCCAAGTCAGAGGGCTAATATAGACCAAACAGCTCCTGGATCAAACTAGATGGCATGTACTGAGCTACACGAGAGTTTGCTTGTATCTGTTCCACCTCAGTGTTTATTTTTTGACAGAACAGCTCATTGGCACATCCCCTTCTAGGCAGCAGATACCAGTACGCTTACAGGAGCATTAAAATCTCAGCAATTCTTTTCCCTGACATATCAGGCTATCATGTTCTTGCCACACAGGAGATGAAAGAAGTTTTAATTAGAAGAAAATGTAGGTTTAACTGTTGGTATAGTCATAAAACACCAGAAAGAAACACCTTCTCCTTGACGCACAAAAACTGTGTTCTAAATGAATTTCAGTAAAACCAAGATTTTAAAATTATTTGATTTAGATGAGCAAGAATGAATATCCACCAAATTCTTAAGCTGCTTCTATCTTTGAATATTACTGCATTATAATTTCAAAGTTATTACGTACTAGCCTAAACAAATTACAGCTTATTTGGCAAGTCCAAAAATTGATACATCTGTCCTATATATAATGGCTGGTATCAATTCCACAGGAATTACTACAACAAAAGAATGTTATTAGCTGTGATACCTTGTGGTAACTCATATGCTTTGTATGCCAGTCATTCTGCAGCCAGTGTTCGGGAGAATTCTCCTTCACAAAATCACTCACTCTGTTTCTGAAATCATTAGGCTTCAGTAAGAGTAACTGGATTATGAAGTAACAAACTTGAGCTTCATTTCCTTCATGACTACGCATAGTTTAATTCGAAACAGATCAGATAATCAGATACATGAAATCACACTTGACACTGCTGTCTGCTCTACAGGCCCAAAACATGGCAGCCAAATTTGCTACATCTGCATACAAATTCACAATGAATATATGGTCTTTCAACTCTATTTTTCAAGTGAAGACATAAAAAAGAGGCAGGTTCAATCCGTATCCCATTCTTTATTCCATGCGCAGAAAATCTTACAAATTCCCCAGTGATAGCACTTTCTCCACAAATTCTAGCTCTCTTTTATCTGTCAGTTGTCTTATTGAAAATAACCAATTAGTGACAACGAAGTTAAGATTGCTTTTAACCTCTGGCCACTCTGACATGATTGAACTTCAGTCTGAAAACCAAATTAGAATTCAAACAACTAGCTTTGCATTAAGATGAGATTTTAAATTATACATGAAGGACAACTATTGAATGCAAATGTAGTTCTCTCTAGGTGAATACTGCTTTATTTTATAGGATGACACAGAAAGCAAGAGAATGCCATTTCTGTCTTACTATTATGATGAAACAGGCTGATTTCTAAGCAAAGAAAGCATACTCTAATGGGTACAAGATTTTCCATATGCTTGTGAACCATAGCATGCCATTTCCCTTCTACCTTTTAAGGCTGCAGGAATTGCACAACCACAGAATCACTTAGGGTAGAAAAGACCTTTAAGATCACTGAGTTCAACCATTAATTGAGCTCTGCCACTAAACAATGTCATGAAGTGCCACACCTAAAAATCTTTTAAATACCACCAGGGATGGTAACTCAACCACATCCCTGGGCAGCCTGTCCCAACACTTCACAACTCTTTCAGTGGAGATATTTTTCTTAATATCCAATCCAGCACAACTTGATGCTGTTTCCTCTTGTTCTATTGCCTGTCACTTCTTATGGGAGAAGAGGCCGACCCCCACCTGGCTACACCCTCCTTTCAGGTAGCTGTAGTGAGCGATAAGATCTCCCCTGAGCCTCCTTTTGTCCAGGTTAAACAACCCCACTTCCCTCAGCTGCTTCTCACAGACCCTTCACCAGCTCCACTGCCCTTCTCTGGACATGCTCAATGTCTGTCTTGTAGTGAGGGGCCCAGAAGTGACCAGCCTATAGCACTGCATGGGGTTGTTGTGATTCAAGGGCAGAACCGGGCACTTGGCCTCACTGAACTTCAGACAACTGGCATCAGCCCATTGATCCAGCCTGTCCAGATCCCTCTGTAGAGCCTAAATAACTGCACAGCTCTGAGGTCAGAGACCCAAACCACTAATCACAACATTTAACAATACCAGTTCAATGGTTGCCATTAAATAACCAAGAAATGTTTCCCTGAAGACTCAGAAGTGTAAGAGTTGAAATTTTATGTTGCTCAAAGAAGTAATCCATTATTTTACTTTATTATTGACTTAGCAAATAGTCACTCTAAGACCAATCCATTTTAAAAAGATTGCTCCTAAAAAATGAGTCAGAAAGCAGACTGCATGAACTGTCATCTTATTTTCTGAAGTGATACTTACCAAACAGAGGATCAACCTATCCAGTGTTACAATATTGTATTTCCACACCATGTCATTGAGAATCTCAATACATTTATTGAGCTGCTGTCCTCCTGCAGATGTAGAGAATTCATACACCAAGAAATCTGCAAATGTCCTGACATGTGCCACCAGAGCTCTGGCCCCTGTTCTTTCTAACACTCTAGCAGAGAAGAAAAAAAAAAACAACAAAAAAATGCAACAAGAAATTGTTACAGTTCCTAATATATTTATAACTGGTCTATTTGATAGGAGTTAACAAGTTTTAACACAATTGTCTTAAACAAAAAAAAAAAGACACAATTCCCTCCCTTTTAATAAATTAACAGAAGGAAGTATCAAAGCAAAGCAAAAAACCCCAACTTTAGAGCAAGAGAATTCCTAAGCCCAAATACTAATCAGGAGAAATGCTTCAAGTTCACCAATTTCCTATGTAGTATTCTGCCCAGAACCCATGCTTTACTTATGTAATTGTAGTTATACACATCTGAGGACAACCTTCTGCAATTCAACTTTATTTCCTATGCTATGCACTTTAACACAGCCATAGCATTGCAAACTATTTCCTCATTGCACACAAGAGTAACACATACTATCATAAATACAATTTCAGCAGACCTAGGAAGGACTGAAAAGAAATAAATCTATTTTTCACAGCTGGAACTATGCTATTCCTGCCAGGAACAAATTTAAAAAGTCAGGTGATTACTACTTCTGTAATGAATTTTCATCTTAATCCAACATTTGTTTTTAAAAGAAATATTTGGCCTTTATTCATGCATAAAGGCTAAGTAAATGAATGCTTCAGATTTTCTGTTTACTCTTTCAGATTGCCTGAAACACTGCTAGTACAAGTAAACTGCTTACTTCAAACACCTCACATCCTTGTTTCTCATCAGGAAAAACAGGCACTGTGGACCACTGCATGGTAGAACCAATCTTAAACCCTACACAAGTATTATGGCATGCTGGCTACTACCTATCTTCACTCTCTTTTTCCATGCTGTGCATGCTCTGGATTAATTAAAAGAACAAACTGTTAATCCGCAAGACCTATGTCCTCAGAACTGAGCATGTTGCTGTAATAACTTTGAAATAGCACGTTTTTAAGCTCACCTGTAACCAATTTGATTAATGTGATCAGTGTCTAACAACATCTTCCAGAGGAGACAGAGGAAAAGCGGGGATGAACCTTGCGCAGAGAAGTGTGTGATTATTTCATTCTCACTGGTCATCGACTTCCACTTCCGGTATTCTTCTTCTACATTCTTCTTCAGGTTAAAACGGCTTTCCTGGGGCACGTTGTTCTGCTTGAAGAACACCTGAAAAAAGGAGGCTTTGCTGTGACTGAGAGCCTACACTAAAACATTTGAACAGGGAAATTTTGCCTGACTTAGCACCCTGCGTGTTCCTACTTTCTTGTACAATACAACCTCCTAGGGAGGGTTGTTATTTCACCATGATACCACAGTGACTGTTTTGTCACTAACAAAGCCACGTGACAAACTGCCACAAGAAAAAATGGCTTTTCCAACTTTTTACTTTTTAAACCATCTGATTTACCTTTCACGAGAACTGTCAGTTGACCACACTAGGCCTTAGAATACTCCAGGGGAATGTAGCTAACACATTTCTAAAGAAATAGCAATGTTATCATCACACTGCATTCTTTAGGGACTTGAGATTAATTCCCCTAGACAGGGGAAGAATCTCACCAACCCACAAAAGGCAAAGGATCTTGTTAAGAGAGTAAATTCACTGTATTTCTAATTGTAAGAGCTTCAGGTTTAAACTATTACCTGCAGAGGAGCTGGAAAACAGCTTAGTGTATGTGATGCCCAGTTATGTGGAGTGAAACTCATGATAGTCTGCAGTATGTCCTTGCACCAAGTTCCCTGAATTGAATCAGAACCTGTGAAAAAGTCTAGAAAACAGGTTGATGGTATTAGATTTCACACAAAACCATTTATTGGTATTCCTTTTGTCATCATATGCATCCAAGCTTTTCAACAGTTCAACTGTTTCCTTTTTGTCCAAGTTCTCACAGCCCCTTTCTTTGACTTTATTTGCTCTACAGAAGAAGCTGGATATTACTTTTTTTATGGTATTACCAATAAGGAAATTATTTGTAAGTTTTGAGCTAGAAATAAAGCAATCAGGATTTTAACATTTTATATTTAATTTCCTGTAATGTCACTAAAACAAGCTTCTGCTAATTAACTGATTAGACTTCTAGAAAAAAATTCTGAGGAAGATAATGATGATGAAATTGCCAGATGCCTTTTTATATTGCTTCAAAAAGGCTGTTCAGAAGTACCTGCCCCAATTAAGCCGTAGATATGAAACAGAAGCCTCATTCTCCCAACCCCTGGGTTGATTTCATCAAAGGCTGAGAAATGGCTAAAAAAATTAAAAAGAAACCAACACAAAGAAGTCCTTTCCCTTTCAAATCACCTCCACCAGTCTCTGTGAATCAGTTGTTCTAACTCTCCAGCAAGTCTGCAGACTAAAACCATAAAAAAGGAGAGAGAAAACATCCCCCTCAGAGCTAACAAAAACCTGATCCATGTCACATAACTGCACACTGTTAAAACATTAAAAGGCACATTGAAAACTTCCCCTTCTCCCTTCCCAAAAAAAGAAATCCAAAATGCAGACTACTTTTTCTTAAATGCAAGCTGTAGAGGGGGTGGCTTCCACATGAGCAGCACAGTTGCTGCGAATATTTCATGTTTGTTTTTTTAAATAGCATGTATCAGTAATCAATCCAAACATTTAGATGTAAAATAATGAAACTCAAAATAAGACACTAAAACCACTCCAAACCCTACAGTGAACCTCTGTATAAACTTTTAAAGAATGTCTCATTTTATTACTGCTTCAATAATAGCTTTTTGCCTAAACAGAAGCAGTTGGAAATTAAAATTACACTTTTTTCAAAACCAGAAGTGCATGGGATATGTTTTATGACTAGGTCATTTCCATAACACTCTTCTGAACAGTACTTTAGAGACACTGTTAGACTACAGCTTTTACTGGCACATACTGCCATTACCTGTCACATGTGTTGCCCTTGCCAGAGTTAAGATCAAAGCCCTGTTGAGTTCTTCTGATTCTGCTGAAAGAACTGTTTTGGGATCATTGAGGAATCGTGTGAACTGCGGTTGGACTTCTGAGCTGCCCAAAGCTGTGATTAGCCTTAGAGCAGTACTCTCAACACTGAAAGAAGGAAACAGTCCAGTTAGCAAATAATGCTTAAGCTGATGTTTCCAAGGTTCCAAAAATATCTGGTTTTTCCTCCATTTACTGCTTCAAATAATACAGAAACATTTGTTTTAAAAATGATGATCTTAACCTTTTGAAAAAGCTCACTTTTTCTACTGTTTATTAAATTTGTTATCAACTATTTCAGTATCTTATTTTCAAATAAAGCACTCGAGACTAGCTTTAGCAAAAATTCCAAGTGCACAGACCCTGAAAAAGAGCCTCAAGTCTCTCCAGTTTAGAGCGCCCCATTGTTCTTTTTTGCACATGTTCATCTAAAGAAGATAAATAAATATATGCAAAACCAAAATAAAAAGGCATGAATAATGCATAGGAAGCTTCAAAGCTAACTACCATCTTCAAGTAGACAGCACTAAATTGTCCTTATTAAAGAAATGAGGAAGTTGAGGAAGTACAACTTTTGATTAAAAGCACTTTAATTTCCAGTGCTTTAGTTGGAAACACTTTTCACACCAGGTAGTTTGAAGTCATTGGAAAGACTTTTACAACATTGTGTCTTTGAAATTCCAAAGCCATAATTTCATTAACTCTATTCTAGTTGCATGCAGTGCTCATTAAAAGTGACTAACATCTGTATTTTACAGACTACAATGCTAAAACAAGACTGAGGTCAATAAAGAGAGCAAGGCCTTGAATTTAAGGAGAAACTTGTCTTAACCTGTTCTTGGTACAGGGTAAGCAACTAGGCAATTTGAATTTGGACTAAGAAATTGAGAAGCCTGGTCTAGTGGAAGGTGTCCCAGCCCACGGCAGAAGAGTTGGAACTAGATGACCTTTAAGGTCCCTTCCAACCCAAACCATTCTACGAATCTATGGATTTAGTGTATAATCAGACTTTCTCTATATGAACTGGTGGTAATGAAGTTACTCTGTCTCACATACTCCCACAAGATTTATTGTACTCTAAGAGTGAATGGACACTATTTTCCCCAATTTTTTGACAAGCCCCAGATTCTACATACAAATTGAATCTCATGCTCTTCAACTTTGTTAACACTAGGGTAAACTCACAGCTTTTGCCTTGAATTACCTGCATAACCTCTCTAGACCTTCTCTAACCAGCTTTTTCACCTTTCTTGTATTCATATTAGCCACTGTTTTAGGCTGATATGACACACACCCTATGAGGGACTCCACTCAGGTTCACGTACAGTTACCATAGCTTTGCACAAACTCAGTTTCAGCTGCAGGGTGAACCAGATCAATTCTCTGATCTGACTGAAAATCAACCTCACATAAGAATTAAGTGGAACCAACTTAACTCTTGTAATGGAATTAAATATCCTCTACAGAAAGAAACAAGCACACTCTCACTGGCAGACAAGCCAAGCACTGACTACAAGTAGCAGGCATTGCCCTTTATCTACCATGCAAGAAGCACTTCTGGACACGATAGTTCCGGTGCACATCCTGTGTGTTGACTCACGACACTGCTGCCATGTCTGTGCAAGATGCTGCCTCACACAACTCTGCAAAGCACTACTGCTAACATCCAACTGTACTGCTGAAACATGCCCTGCTGAGATACCCCAAAACAAGTTAGCCACAGAACTAAGACTGGGAAGTATCATTTAAATAGTTCTCATGCAGCTGAATCTGAGACTATGGTCAAATATGGCAAATGTCACTCACCAGAGATGAAGCTGGTTCTGATTAGTCTGTGGCACAGCAGCCAAGGAATGGAGATGGCTGAGGAGCTGGACTCTATAATGAGGCTGGATGTGATGCATCCGATAGCTAAACATTTCTAGCAGAGTATGCAAAATTCCCCATGCATGAGATTTGAACACTGTTGGCAGGAGCTGACCTTACGAAAAAGAAGTTTGTAAAGTAAGTTTTACAACTGATCACACCTTAAAATATAACTACAGAGTACACTGGTTTTATTAGGCTGCAAGTCAGACATTTGATTTGAAAAATGTATTCCCTCCAAAGAGCATATAGTGCAAGTGCTGTCTGAAGATGCTGTGAATGTACAGAGCTCAAAATCTTTTGAATGAACATATACAGCAGACATGCAAATTATTTTAACAAGAGCAATTAAGTATCCTGTGCGTCTCATAAAGTAACTTCGCTTATGCTTCTCCATTAAGCATGCTTTTGCACAATGCAGCACAACTACGAAGGTCCTGGCCATACAAGTGATGGCCTAAAGGGACAGTAGCACAACTAGTCTGGAATTCACTGCAGCACTAGGACAACTCCTACAGTTTCTTGTATTTTAAAATAATTTATACATGCTGCACCTTTACATTTTCAGTTTTACTACAGTCTCCAGTTGCCATTAAAAGTAAGTACTACTTAACAGAAAGAAAGGGGGGAAAAAAAAGGTTTTCTTTCTTACTGATAAAGCCTTTGATGCCCAAGGATTCTATTTCCATATAAACCAACAGGCGACTGTAAGTTTCCACAAGAGCAGGAGCCAAGGCCACACTAGATTTTGCATGAGCCAGCTTAATTACCCTTGTAGCTATGCTATGAATCAGACTGAGGAAAGAGAGAAAGTGTTTTTCAATCAAAAACATGGACTTGAAATTTAACACATTTTTAAAGTAAATGAACAGACCTATAAATGACATGTCCAGCCACAGAAAGCCTTTCTGATGATAATTAGCTACACACAGATTTACAGGTTTAAAAAAAGAAAAAGCTAGCTGCATATACTGTACCTCATTTTGGCATGAACTGTGAGTGAGTCCAAGAGGTTCATTGGCAATGGGGTAATAGACCCTGATGCCATGCAATTAGTCCCTGGAAGAGGTGTCCTCATGTTGCCGTTTCCATAAATAGTCTCTACCAGTACACCCATTGGCAAAGTGAAACACTCTGAATTGGTTGAATAAGCGTTGCACAACAAGGCAATTTTGTAGTCATTCATCTGTAAGCTTTTATTCCTTAAACTCTGTTGCAAAAACCTGTGTGCCAAAAAGATTAAACATTAGGCAGAAAGAAGAATACACATGCATTCCAGGAACACAGCTACAACAATCTCAGTCAAAAAATCCATTATAAAATAGTAGAAAAAAATCAAAAGTTTTTAATTGCACCACATCAAAACAACTACTTCTTATGCCACAGTTTCACTGTGTTACAATTCTTCTACATTAGAGAAATACCTCGGGAAAAAAATACACTTAAAAATCATCTTGCCAGACAAAAACTTAACCCAATGTACTGCTTATGCACACTTCCCAAACCACAGCATAACAAAACAAAATTGTCCATTTACTTTTAGATTCTCTATCATTAATAAAGACTTATTATTCTGAGATAAAATACATAGTTTCCACTAGCTGGATAACAGCATTTCACTTTTTAATAAAAATTTTGAGTTTGAGCTCTGTCTTTTTGAATGTCTTTGAAGTCACTCTGTTGATAACCTTTATACAGCATCCCATCACACAATACATTCTGAATACAGACTTGGAACTGCCTATTTCATTATGCCTAGTCACAAATCAAAACATAACAAAACCCCCACACTCACTCATGGTGAAGTTTAAGAGAATGAGGAATGGGAATCTGTAACTTGGAGTTGTCACTGTGGGCCTTCCGGTTCAGATGGATCCAAATGCAGGTCATTGCAAAAGCATGAGTTGACTGGGGTTTGTTAATATCAGGTACAGGAATATACTAAAGAAAGAACACATGAATGTGACATACCACATGGATTAATGTACAGAAAACCAACTTAGATAGCCAGTATTCACAAGATCAGGTTTTTCTTTTTTCTGACTTGCTACACCATAAGGAACATTTTTAAAGAACAGATTCTACCCTCATCAGTGTTTGTAATTTTAAATCAAGAGCTATGGAAGACACCTGGACCTCAGTAATTATTCTGAAAAACATCCAAACAAAACTAAGTATCTACAACCTTGGCAAAAGGAAATTCATGCTTAAGAGTATACAATTTCCAGACATATATAGTTACAAAGCATATGCTTTTCCTCTCAGCCTCACACATCATTCAGAAACCAGTTGTGGTATGTGCTTCCATAGTAGGTACTCAGTGGTTCAACAGTATTTTCTGAAATGTCTGATTGTTCAGCGTCACAGTTAATCCTTAAACATTAATACACTTCTCATGAAAAGGTGCAGATACAACCTAAAATTAAAAAGTTTTGGAGCCAGACTTAGCTACAGTACTGCCACTGGAAAAGGAACTCTGGCACTCTCCTTCTGCCAACATCCACATCTCTTGCCCTTGGATACAGTTACTGCTGCACAAGCACCACTGACAGCACAAGTCAATGCTTCCTAGGATTCAGTTTCACAAGCACTTAAAATGTAGCACTTAAAAAGCACTAGTCAAACAAAGACTTTCAGTATGTCTAGCTTACAGCCATCACTACAGCTGAAGTAAATAGTCCTATTGCTCCTCCCATATTTGATGCTGACAAAAGCAATTGAAAACTCCTTATACAAATTGTACTGAAGAATTTCTGTGAGTCAAAACTAATGTAGCAGGGGGAAAAATTGTTTCACATGAGTTTGATACATCACACATTTGCATTAATCCTATCCATTCATCCAAAGTAAAAAGCACTGCGAAAAGAGTAAGCCATCAGGACTTGACACTGACAGTGCTGCCAGAATTAAAGTTTAAGAACTTCCTTTAAGTGCCCCTTCCTCAGGAACTTCAATTCTAGAGGAATGTACAAAGCATGAATGTGATTTGATTTGCCCCTGTAGAACAGATTTAAAGTACTATTCTGTTACGGCCCAGATGTAACAATAGAATTACACATTATTCCTTTACAGTCTCCTCAGTGCTTTAACAAACTCCTCAAAATCCCAGTCAAACCTAAGTCAAGAAAGAGAGGAGTTAACACAAGTCTTTCTTGGTTTACACGGATAGGAAATCCTCAAAAAATCATTTACTTATGAAACATCTCCCTCCAAATATGCAGCACACTGCTCTAAGAGTGTCTCAAGAATGATAGTAATATTGACATATGAAGGTCCTAAGTTGAATGAAAAATGAAACTTTTAATATCAGAGACTTACTTCTTTCTCAGGATACAGGAGGTCAAACAGCTTCATAACTGGGAGGAAGTCAGCCAGAGCATTCTTCTGGATGCTGCCAGAGATGAACTGGAGTAGCACCCACATCAGGTGGTCTCTCCCCTTAATGAGACCACGGCCTGCCAACTGTCAAGAACACTCAGTAACAGACAAATACAGCATGTAGAAGAAAAATCACTGCAAAGATTCTTATAAAAGTAGAACGGCAGACCAAAACAGTTCCAGCAGAGGTCACTGAGAATATTATAGCAGGACCTAGGCAGAACCATACATTGTGTTTCCAGAAAGAAGGGAAATAGGTACATTAGTTGTAACACACAGACACTGTGAGGGCCACAACAATTAATGGTAAGATTTAAAATGCATTTAACTCCTGCGGCTCACTGCTTTGGAAAATTAGCAACACTTAAATATTGGTCTTAAATTGTCACCTTGTAGCCTTGTAGTGAAGTGCTGCATTGCCATTGCTAGCATCAGGTCACAGGTTTTATAAACTCCTATAAAGGAAGTCCCTGAGCCAGAACAACTTGGGTTTGCTTCATCTGGACTCACCTGGGTTTTTCTTTTTGTTAATTAACTTCTTCATCTGTAACAGCAGTTCTCTAATAACTAATATTCTACTCTTATCTTCTTTGCTGTAGTTTTGTACTAGATTTGTGCAATTGTGTTGTATAATGCCTATTGTTTCAATGGTTTATTAACAGTAATTACAGGAATACAGACCTGGTAAAACTAATTTCAGGGAAAAGAAAGAGAGCAGAGAACTACAATCCATCACAAGTAGAACACAACATACATAGTAAATTTTTACGCAACACAGAACCGTGGACAAATGAAGATGGAGCAATGTGTTGGGCATGTTAGAAACTGCACCTAAATAGCCACAAGCTGATCCTACAGTGAGGAGAAAGAACATCCCCACCATCAACAGCATACAGCTCTCAGCAAAGAGCTCAGGATGCTGCTGATTGACTGTAACCCCTCCCTTCCCTTACAGAGGACTGGCATCACCACCCTTAGAACTATAACCCTGAGCACCAGAGTAAAGGGCAAATACTAGTATCAGTTTTAATGGAATTATTACTAGAAAGTAATAATAACTTGGGACTGTGATTGCCAGTATTACTGTAATTGGACAAATTATCTTTGATTGCTTTGAGCAGACTGATTAGACAAACAGCAAGTTCCTACATCCATTTGCCTGGCACGTTTCTTTAGTCCACAAACAGAACAGGGCATTCACTCTGTTCAAAACTCATTTGTAAACTGGATGCAACAGCACAGTACTTGGATCTTCTGAATTATGCCAGTTTATCTCTTCATTCTAGTTATTAGCACACTTTGAATCCAAATATAATACAACATCCTGTAACTGAATACACTAAAAACACACCTAGCTCACAGCATCGTAACTTGAGAATTTGACTTCTAGAGAAACCAGTGATTAAAAATTTAATTAATTCTTTCACATAAAGTACTTCTTGCAGGGATGAGTGACACTTTTTAAAAAATACTGGTTTTGTTTTTTAAATCCCTCTTACCGTGCGGGAGTGATACAAACAATTTACCTTTTGATGGAGTGACAGGACCATATGAGGAAAACTTGCAAACTGAAAGAGCACAAAGAAAATGAGCTGACTGGAGAGATGCTGCCACAGAAGCTGACTGGTTCCACCATCATCAAACTTCTCTTCAGTCTCAGACCGTTCCATGGCATACACCACAAGATCCACCAGCTGGTCCTCCAGCACAGGGCAACGTTGCTTGTGCTGTAAGGCAGAGATCAGATACAGTATTCCAAAAGCCTTGCCATTAACTCCAGAACTTGCACACTTGAAGTTACAGTACAGTATTTTGACAGAAGGCTGGGAAGCATGAGATGAAGTCTGAACTTAAGTTAAGGATAAGCCAGTGTATTAAAGCTGCACTATGTTACAGGTCACAATGATTTTTACATTGTATCGTACATTCTGTAATGCCCTACTCAGTTCCAGAACACAGCTCATCAATGCACAGAAAACATCTGGGAGTTTTTTTTCTGTTTTATAACAAATCCAGGCAGAATGTTATTCCTCTGATCTTCCATTCACAGAAAACAAAGCCCATTCTTTGGGTTTTTTGCTGGATTTTTTTCGTTCCTTCTTTTCTCCATTAAGTCCATTTCAAAAGTAGGCGTCACCATAAAGAAGATGTACCAATTATACCATCAAATGCAGAGGAAACATCCCAAAACATGAGGAAGATATTTGATAACTATTCTCTTTTTCACTCTCATATTGGGTTCACCTACAGCCTACAACTAACAGCAAAATTAACATCTAGTTAATACCCCTATAACTAGATGCTGTCCTATTGACACAGCACCACAGGCTACAAGACAACATCAAAAAGGCTTGAAAATTAATCAGTGGTATGTTCTACAAACTGTAAATAGAACAGAAATTACACATCAGAGTGAGGAGCTCCTCAGATGTTAGACTGCCACACTCTTCACACTGAGCTATGCAAACCCAGAAATAATTAAAAATACACATCATCTCTAATGACTTTTACTAATGATCAAATAAGGAATGCATTATATATTCAGATATATTCTGTTAGTACAGATGTATAAAAAATAGGTCCACTACCAGTAATTTGGAACTCAGATGATAAATCTTCAGTTCAAGACTACCAAGTATAATGTCACACGTTACAAGTTCCTCAGTGCAACAACTTTGTTATCCTGCATTTGTATTGTTACACTCATATAATGTACTATTGTTAACGAAAAAAACATGGAAAATTTAACTTATTTCAGAAAGTGCTAGCACTTTGGAAATAATCTAACCTTATTAGGCTGCAAGTCAGACATCAATCTATTGTTCTATGCAATCTATCAGGAATGGTCACATTTACTCATTTATTTATTTGGCCTGATGCCTGTAACATAATGCAGCCTTAAAGAAAAAGATATTACTTTAATCATACAAAAGAAAAGGAACTGAGCTGCTCAAACACTAATCATGAAAATGCATCATCCCTTTCCAGAGGCAAAAAAGTTTTAAAAGATCACCCAAATACTCATAAAACATTTTAGGGATGCCTTAGATGAATTCTTTGACTTACTAGCCAGGCAGCCTAAAAAAAGGCTACTAGAAAGATATAATAAAAGTAAAGAGAGATGCTGAAAGGAGATGCTTGTTCTACCTTCATTGATGGTAGTCTTTTGCTATGAAAAAAAAAGAGATTCTCTTCAATTAAAAATAGAATGCAGGAATTGGAGAAGTTGACAAAATACAGTGAACAGCATCCCCTGTTGCATGCTCTTTGCGAGCTCAAAACTGCAGAAAGCTACAATTCCAGCTGTGCTTTCTTGAAGCATGCTTAACACAAACCTCTAGCTAGAACAGGAAGCACCGATGATACCTTTTCTCCCAGTACGCAACGTCATTATCACAGACCAACCACGGTACAGGTTTACAGAGAGCAGTATTGGCACCATCAGTTCAGAACACTTTGGGTCTTTTGTGGCTTGTTTTTCTCCCCCTCCCAAAGCAACTAATTATGAAGCAGAGCAAGGTGCAACAGACAACACTACAGACTAGTTTATAATCCAGCATGCAAAACTACTATGTACAGGGCTTGAAATTTAATAGTTTGTTAAGCACTGCGTTAATGTCCGAAAGCCTAATCATGTTAGGCTATATTAATTTAGAACAAAGTTATTCTAAGAATACAACAGGAAAAATGTTACTGTTAAAAACACAGCTAGAATTTCCAGTAGGAATTTTTGCTATTCTGAATAATTCTATGACTGAGAAAAATTTAGGAGCCAGGAAATTTAAAAAATGAATTCTTTTATTCTGAAAACCACACTTTTATTGCTTTAAAAACAATTTTCCATCAGAAAAATAGCAGTATATAATATATAATCTTCAATAATTTAATTTTCTGTCATTTTTTTTCTGTATTTTCAGTGAATATACATTTTTGCACAGATTTTGTATCTATAGTTTCGGAACTCTTGGAAAGAAAATACTGTGCTGCACAGGAATTTGCAGGATTGGGTCCTTGTTTTATTAATTGCTCATAAGTGAAAGAAAATCTCAGTATAAACTGAGATTAATAAAATTATAGGTGAGAGCTGATTACCCTCACAACTAAGCAAGAATTCATGTTTTGGCATGGCTTAAGTAAAACAAAAACGAACAACAAAAAACCTCTGAATGCTGTTCTGGATTGTGTATGAAAAAATACAGCATTCAAAATCACTATGCTTTCCCCCTAAAGTAAACATGATTCAAATTTTTACAATTTGGTTGTACTAACACATTCCCCATTTTGTTCTGAAAATAACATTTAAAGAGCTGAAAATACATAATTTCATTGAAAACATTATTAAACCATGAAGAAATACAGGGAGGAAAAAAGCGCTTCCATGACAAATTGAAACTAAAATTTCTTGAGACCAGCCCTCTGATGGACTAGTGGTATTTCTTTAGAGTGGATCAGAGCTTCAGTTGGATGGTGGCTTGCTGTTCTTACTGGGGTTTGAATTTTTAATTCCTTCTTTTTTGGGGTGTCGATACAGGGTGGGTATCTAAGGGTGGGGCATGGCTAGCATTAAAAGGGCTTCCTAAAAGAAAAATATTTTAAGGAGTCAGTAAGGCTGGCTCATGGCTATGATAGCTTTTGAGTATTTTAAACAAACAACATTTAGTAAATATCTACACTTAAAAAATGGACTCAGAAGACCAAACCACAGATGCCAAGATCCCTACAAGAGTAAATGGCATCTCCAAAAGTCCAATTCAAAATGCCTAAAGTAGTTAATACATGACAGAACTACTCCCTCACTTCCATTTTCCAAAACTGTATGCTACGAGGACACAAAACCTTAAAGCTTATTCTGTATATTATACCTGAGTCTATAATATTCCAAGTTTGGTAGCCATTCTGAAGTTTCCCTCATTAAAAAAAGGAGTAAGTTTCAACAAAGAACATGTACTTGAGTGTTCTCAACGCACACCCTTACTATCAGAAACATATAAAAAATAATCACATCCCTTAAACTAAGTACTTTGCCATGTTATCACCAGTAAAACTGGATAGTAAGATCACGGCATCAACCTAAATTTTAAAAATAAAAGTGAAAGGAAAGTCAATTTTTAAATATTGCATTATGTCATTCCTTTCACTTAATGATTCTGCTTACAACAGTGTCCCCATGCTAATTATCCTGGTTTGTAGCTAGCAGAGAACACAACTACATATTCACCTGCACAGAGTAAGGTATAGATAAGCTGCAGATCACTACTGCTGGTTTAAAAGGTGACCAGCCAAATACACTATTTAAAGAGCAAAATAATTAATACAATAGCTGCTAATTAAACATTTGTATATCACAAAAGCAAGACACCTGAAAATTACCTCCTCTCTCAAATATTCCCCAAACCAGAGAAATCAAAATAACAGTTTTTGATTGATTAGAGGACTGCAACAAGACCCTAACTGCAACTATGCAAGCAAAAATGGCATTTTATTCTTTATGCAAGTCTGTACTTACAGAGAAGGTAAAGATATAATCCAAAACCTCCAAAGTGAGTTAATGTCCTTAAGACACTACTTCAGTTCATTTTAAGAACCAACTGTAAGATCCCTAAACCAAATCTTAATGTGGTATCAGTGCACTAAGACACTTCAAATTGTTAATCATTTTCCAACAAAACCAAATTGTTATATAGTTCAAAAAATTATTTAAAAAATAACTAAGAATTGAAATTAACACCCCAGCTAGCAGAAAATAAATTGACATAGAATTGTTGAGTCACTTAGTTTGGAAAAGACTCTTAAGTTAAGAGTCCAACTGCAAACCATGATAACATACAGGATAAAATACAATTTAAGTCTTACTTCCTATAGATCAATTCAAACAGATATAAAAGAGTATGTACTGTCCCACACAGAAGTACACAGTAGCAAAAACTCAGAGTCCCCACACACCAACCAAAGAAAAATTTTGAAGTCCACATTATTACATCTGGACTTAAAGCCATATACTTGATAGGGGTATTAGAAAACCTCATCCCACAAGAAAACGTAGAATCCGGAAAGGAACACATGAATCTGTAAACATAAGAAATTTTACCTTCATTTTTCTCCCTGCAAGGTTAACAGGACAGCTGCATTTGTATGTTTTTTACACAACTCAGTGATGGCTTGAGTAAATGGTTTTCTAACACAGATCTGCTTAGTTAAGACTGAACCAGAAAATTTCGTTGTTCATCTTCAAGAATATTTGAGAACTAGGACAAATCTGGCTGAACCATACCTAGATTGTGATGCCAAAAGATTCAAATGAAGGCTCCAATCCTGCAACTGGATCTGTGTAAATAGTTGACAGGGCATACAAGCAACTTCACATAAATAATTAATGATCATAAATAATTAATGATCATTGTGTTAAGTTGTTTCTGTATTTATTCTGAAACAAACTTGGCACTATTTGTATTTCTAAGTGTCTTCTATCATAGTGACAGTTCATTTCTGCAGGTTATTTCTCTAATAATAAAATACAAAATTATCAGCCATTTTACTGAAAGCATTGATATAGTTACACAACTTCTGAAAAGTATGCTACTATTTTTGTCAGGTGGCTACATTAACAAACTGAACTATAACACAACGCTAATTTGTACCTAAAAACGAGTAAAATTGTAACGTTTTCCACAGTTTTAAGCAGAGTACATTAACATTTAAATGGAACATATTTCCTGTTCTATACCACTGTACCACCCACCTCTGTATTTGTATTCTTAACTCACATATTTTCAACTCACAAATTTTCAACATCTTTATGCTGGTGTAACTGTAGTAGCACAGCTATAGTTCATGTTCTGTCAGCATTTCCTTTATAAGCTACATTCTTCACGTTTGTTCCTTGGCCATAAAAATTCATGCCAGGATGAAACTTTGTGTAGGAATTCCTATACTAGCAAACAAATTTTAAGAAGCATAATTTAATACATTTTATTTCTTCAATTACTTTTAGAGGACAGTGAAGTAGGAGTTAAAACCCAGCATTTTTAACATAAATGTTTTTTTACATTAAAGGACAGACCATCCATAGTTAGAAGAATAAAATGGGTTCAACATAATTTTTGTCTAGATCTTGTATTATTTACCAGCTACAAGATGGATAGAGGAATAGTTTGGTTTATCAACTCAATGCAGACACAGAAAGACACACAAATACTACTCATTTAAACAGTAAACCTAGCAGCTCAATTCCAAGTTTTAACATTTCAGCTGCTTTAAGTCTCAGATACAAAAGATCATCATATACAACACAGAGTACTATTAGCCAAGGTGTAGGAATCTGTGCATTCAAAAACATTGTCCCAGTTCAGAAAATGCACTGGTGTATTCCATTACATTGGGAAATATACACAAGGTTTCAGGATCACGTAAATTTTATAGTCAAGTTACAAACCTGAAAAAAGTTTCTTAAATGGAAACACTGACACAACCTTCACTATAGTATTGCAAACAGCAACGCTATTTTATAAAAACTTAAACACTGTTTTTTTAAAGTAGGTGTGGCAATTATTAGTGTAATGAGGGATAAACTGTAAATATAACACAATTTCAAATTTCAAGCGGAAGTCCACTTGGTTGATTTGCTCAGGTGTTTATTTATTTAAACAAGTAGTCAAAATTTTAAGGAACTACTTTTTGTGTGGTATTCTGCACTACTCTTCTTTCACCTAGATTGGAGAATATTATAATTACCTGTTGGGAAGTTCTTTACAGAGGCTTCCTAATGATAAGAAAATTCCACTAGTACACCCTTCTTTTTTTAAATGAAGTATTTACAGCCTTATATTTTTACAATTAAGTCCAGTGGACATTTTTTTCCACCTGCTTAAGGAAAGAAGTTTTGAACTAAAAATCTCTCCTCATCTGAAAATTCCAGCAAAGTAAAAGTTATGACTGGTAAGGGAAATGGTAGCAGTCCATTCCAACAAAAATTTTAGTATCAAAGGACCACTAACTGTCAGCTTTATGCTACATCTCTCATATCTCTACAGAATTGTAGTGAGAATTTGCCCTTGACTAATGGTCCTGCCAATTTCAAGCCCTGGCTGTACATGTATTCTCTACCTGGAATCAGTGGCTACAAAGCGGCCAGCGTATCGTTAGTCACAATACAACAGTAAGGTTGTGAACATACCTGAGCAATGTTCAAGGTCTAGAGCATTGGAGGATGGGCAGGACAAGACAGGACAGAACAAAAATAAAGGAAGAAAAAAAGAAAAGACAAAACAGTGACTATGAGGCCAGCCTCAAGGATCCCCAAGTCAGACTAAGTCCCCCCATCCTAAGGTTTCAAAAGAAAAAATGTAACAAAACAAACCCCAGCTTTCAACTATTCTAGTATTATAACATTCCAATATAACAGAGTACAACAATGCTTTAAAAACTAACGAACAATAACCAGTCTCCTACTGTCTGTCAAAGGTGTACTTGAGGCTGGCCTTATAGGAAAAAAAAGCAATGCAAAAAAAAATCATATTTTAAATCTCTACTTTTCAATTTAACATTCGTAAAGCAATATACAAATGATAGGAATAACAGCGTCCAATTAACCTAGTATGATCTCATAAAAAGAAAAAAAAAAAAATCACTCTCTGTACCTAAACTGTTTTGCTTAGTTAGCTATAGCAAAGAAAAGAGAAAAAGAATAGTGCAGATTCTATGCAGAATTAAATCACGTGTTACAGCAGAGTACAGTACCTGCTTATTCAGACCTAGCATATTGCAGACCATATCCCTTGAATACGGTTGTTCCAGCACATATCTCAACAAAGCAGTCTGTGGCTCAAACAGATCCTTGAAAAAGAAACAAGCAATCACATACAAACATATATTGCCTCAAGATTATGTTTAATACTGAGTTTACATTTAATTGAATTAAACAATGTAAGAATGAATGTTTCATTTATGCAGATACGTATTATCTGGGAAATCGTCTTGCACTCTGATAACCAAAAGAAATAAGGAGATAATCATAGCATAGTAAGAAGTGGCAGATTTTATGAGGACCAAGAAGAAGTACATTCCTCATCCAATGAAAGGATGGTACACTTCCTGGAACAGCCTTGAACTCAAAGGAAACACGGTAAGACAACTGAGGCAATGCACCAAAATGCATAAAAATCAGGACTAATGTGAAGAATCAGATATTAAACAACTGCTCACTGCATCTTCCAATAGCTGAATCACTTTAAACAAAATCATTATCTGAAGCTGGGCTCAAAACAGAAGGAGCTGATTCCTCATGCAACATGAAGTTGAAATGTAACACTCCTCGTCAAAGGAATGTTGCAGATACTAAAAGCTTACAGGGACTCAAGAAAAATCTGAACAAATATTTGGGAGATGAAGTTTTACTGAATACAGAGAAACCCCATCTGTCTCAGGAAACACACAAAATGATAGTGACTGTAGATTGTGAAGCACTATACATGTCATTAGATATACTGTATTTATTTCCTTTCTTAGATATCTAGGTTATGGGGAATGGGATACAGGACAACATGGATTTTTGTCCTGATCCTTCAAATACTTTCAGTACATCACTACTTCACACTCAGAGTTTTAAGTTTAAATACGCAAACTTTAAGTTTGAATTGTAAAATTATCCTTCCTGTGGAATAATGAAGAGCACAGAAAAGAAGAAATTACTTTCCCATTCTTTTCCATCTAGCCAATCTTCCAATCAATTCTCTGCTCTCACTTGCTCTCTCACATGCACACACCCACAAAGCACGTTAAATTATGTCTCATGTTCTTCAGCATCCTGGACAGCAGTTATATCAAACACTGCTTTCAAGGTCCTCTGTACATAGCTTGAAATCATTGAAATATAAAACATCTACACCTTCAAAGTTAGCCTAAGTGGAACAAATAGATATTCACAGTTGAAATTTTTCCCTGCTTTAATGACACAGAAGTTTTGTTTTACTGAATATAACAGGTTTAGGAAGTATAATAAGGTGTACCTTATCATATGGTAAGAGACCTTTCAAAGGAAAACGAAGGGTTGTAGGATCCAGCTTCCATGAGTTACACATGGCGCCTGAGTTATTTACCACGGGAAGGAGACTACAGCGACCTACATGCAATGAAACATAAATTCTCAACCAGTGAGACTAGCCCATTGCCTAATCGTTTTGATGCAAAAACTGGCCTTGGCCACTTTAATGCTTTCCTTAAATTTCCACTGTTTAAAGCTTTTTTCCATAGGATTGCTTCAAACTCATTTTATTTTTCTAACCAATTTTCAACTAATAAAATATCTAAGCAGTAAAGTCCCCATTTACTCAGGCTGGGTACCCCAAAAATAAAAGTATTTGCAAATATCAATCTAAAAGAACCCTTACAGATTACCAGAATACTGTTCCTCTGCCATTGCTTGACGCAGGGATTTGATTTTGGCAGACTGACCCTTTCCACAAAGATAATAGCCTTACAAACCTAAGTATAATCTAAGTCTTTCAATTTCCCTTCATTCACCCTGTGGGCAAGGCTGTGTTCAGTGAAGCACTTTAATGCAAGTGTGTGTATTCCAATCAAAGTCAGTGAAGATCCCGTCAATTCAGTCAGCGTAGCCTAGTGAGACCAAAACACAGGAAGTGTGTTTGGTAGGCTAAATTTACACTTGTTGGTCAGTGTAGATCAGACAACTAGCCTTTATTTTAGTTGCTTAAACATAAGCCTCTGAACTGAGCCCCAAGCAAACCTGTATGTCAGCACGTAAATTTAGGTGCCTCAACTTTGACCCCTTTCCGTTCAAATTCCATGACTTCTATTATCCAAACTGACCATATTGTTAACACATAAAACAAGAAGTAAATAAATGCTTATTTCTTCCCTTCAATCGTATCTATACAGGTCATTTACATACACAACACTTGGAAAAAATAGTATGCGATTCCTGTCAGTCATGCAAATAAAAGCTATGCCACACTTTCAATAGAAGAATAACTAGATGTTTCTGAAACAAAATGCTTAGGAGCATTACAGATGAATTTACATTTTTAATCTCTGCACTAAAGAAGCTCTGTCGCAATAAACTTTGCTCAGAACTAATGCAGCTGCTATCAAACTACTCAAAGCAAACAGAAGACATTTTTATCTTTCGAAGAAAAATGCACCAGGCATCACATTAAAACAGCCAAATTTCGATCATCAGATTTCTAACAGTAAAGGAAGATGAGCATTTCTTTCACAGAAAAATAGAACAAGTACTCATCTGAGCTAGGAAACGTCCACCCAGAAGCCTGCAACAACAGAGAGGAGGCTGAGCAGCTACAAAAGCTCCAACGGAAACTGGAGTCAAAACGCTCCATGACTAACGTACCAGTGGATACGTATTGACTCAAAATCTTTGAGCACAGAAAACCTACAGTTTTCCTACTCTACTAGTCACCTGCAGTTAGAAACCATACAACCATGTAACAACTACTACACTTCCACCACCAGCTGGTTGCAAAAAATTATTTTGATCTCATTCATATGAATTTTCCCCTTCAAAACAAAAAATGAAGGGAACCAAGCAACAAACTGGCAAGGGTAGAGGTACTAAATGAAACATAAGATCTGAATTATTTTGCTTAATGATATATGTCCTAAAAGGTTCTAAGAAACACAACATTTCAAAATAAATGAATTTATTTTAAAGTCATTCATTAAGTCATTCTCTTACCACAAATAGAATTTATTCTTGCTGTAGGTCTGAAGGTATCCACAAAATCTGATACTAAATTACCTAGCAACTGGGTGAGAAGTGGAGAAAAAAAATCAGTGTTTAAGTTCCAGACACTGATAAGGAATATTTTAAGACTTAAATATATATGTGTATGCATTTTAATAACATATGAAGGAATCTACTAAAATAACTAGCTTTCTATGCATCTTAAAAACTTGGCAAAATCATCTGGAACATAAAACCACAAAAGGAAAAGTGTGGCATTAGAAAGGAAGCGCAGGAAGCACTCTTCCCAGTTTGCACTCAAGTAGGAGTTCATATAAGAACTGTCTCCTATACAAACTACGTTATTTGAATGCATAACACTTAGATTATTTAAAATAAGATGTAATTTCTGTTCATAATAAATCTCTGCCACTGAATAACAATTCCACATAGAAAAATGGCCCAGATTAGTACAATCTACTTCAAGTCTTCTCTCAAAAGACAGTAACAGTTTTCCCATTAATACAAGGGAGTTGGGATTTCATCCTTTTCCAAACGCCTAGTTATTTTAACGGAATGCAAAATTAAAAACTGGATCGATATTACATTATTTTTTGGAAGCAATGACCATTTTCATCCCACCAGAGCCCCAAATATCTCTGTGTAACTGAGTTTAAACACAGAAAACACTGGTCAGCTCTTTAAAGTGATTTTCTTATCCTGAAGCCATAGAGAAAGCACAAAGTGGCAGGTGTGCATGACCTGCATTTCCAAATGTATTCAACAAAACCAATTCAGTGCTTCAAGAGTTTTGAACATCAGACCATAAGTCAAAATTATGTCATCAGTTTCATGCAAGAACACAGGGAGCAGCTGCTGCCATCACATCATGCCTGTATCTTCCTTTATGTGACTAAACACAGAGCTTACTGTTGAGCAGATTTGAAATTTTCACATAAACTTTGTTTCAAAAAGTAAGTGTTGGGTGCAACAAAATTCCATGGTACATTATTTGATATCATATCATTACCCAGTGGGGAAGCTTTCCTTCAGGATATAGTTTTCTGATTTCTGTAACCGCAAAGTAGGCAGGCAACAAACACGCATTTCTTTCCAAGATGTAGGCTACCACCTATAAATAAAAAAATACATCAGTGTAAAAGACTGTAGGGTAAATGAATGTGTAATCTGTCTATTAGTCTGAGACAGCCCACTAAAACAGATACAAGAATTAAAATATTTATTCTTAAGTTGTATTCTGACAGTAATACTTCAGTCTAAAACCTGTTTTTAATTGTACAAGCGTAAGTTAGACTGTTTGAGCCTAAGTAATACCATGCCTCTGTGTCTGCCCACAAACTGTTGAAAACAATTACTATTTTTATTCACTAAGAAAAAATTATTAATCGTTATTATATCCTATACCTCTTACCTTAGGCAAGTCAAGCATTGGGCCTGACTCTCTTATTAGGGATTGTAACACTTACTTGCAATATCCCACAAAAGCACTTTGTTTACTACATAAAATGCAATTACAGTTAAGAATTAGAACACAAAGAGTAAGACTTTCCTGTTGAACTATACCAACAATCAGAGCTATCCCAACCATCAGAAACTCACTAATAACAAAAGAATGAGGCGTATTTTCCTATATAGTGGTATAAAACTCATACAGTTACCTCTCTTGCTGCTAAAAGCTGCTGTACAACAGCTGAGCTCACAGTGTTTGGAATTGTTAGGATTTTCTCTAGGATCACTTTCAGCAGATCACGGACACCCTAAAAGAAAGCGCATGAAATTAACATTCCCAGATATTCTTTATTTCTGGCAGAAAGATTACACAATCAATATGGTCAGACAATATTTTGACATTAGTTCTTGTTGCTAAGCGTCAGAAGACAAATGGCAACTGACTATATTAATACTAATTACATTAAAATTTAACACTAATTTCATTAAATTCCTTATGGAACTTCTCACTCTTAGGATGCTCCAGAAGAGAAAGTAACTCTTGGTATTTTATTTTATGTTTTCTGCTCTAACATGATCAACAATGCTGCAAGGTGATTCTCTCAAAGACATGTGTGGTTTCCTAGTCCTTCTCATGGAGCTGTACCATGCCAAAGACTCAACTTTCAGGAGCTTTTTGCTATGTAGCAACAGGGGTTAAAGCAGATGACAGGACTCCAGCCTTAATGCTTGATAGTTTTATTCTCCAGTGTTTACCATGCAACTGCATGAGGGTTATTTAGCTTGTAACTGAAAAAGGTGGAAAGGGACTGTAACAGAGAAAAGAGTATGAAGAGTTACACAATATACACAAATACAAAATTCTCTCTTAGGGTGAAGTTCAACTATGAGAAAGCATTAAAAGTGGTCTCACTGAATTTTCGTTTGTAAGAAAAGCAGACTTTGAAAAATTGGATGCCTCTGAGATAAAATCATAAAAACAAAGATAGCAAATAGCATGTCTTTGCAAAGAGAAAGGAATGAGTGGAAGATACCTTGTAGTCTACACCTCCAATAATCTTCCGGACCAATTTAAACGTTAATGCCCACAGCTGAGTCCTTTCCCACTCAAGTGTATCGGAGTTTATCAGAGATTCACAAACCATCCTAGCAGCAGAAGACAATGCAAGAACGAATGGCAGGTAATAAGCACATGTTTTCCAGCAGTAACTGTACAATGGCATTGTAAAAATATCTCCAATATAACATCTTCCACGTATCTTATCAATTATTCCAACATGGCTTACCTGGGTGGCAAAAGTCCAGTTTCTACTGCCATTGCTAGGCAGTCATAAAGAAATGAAATTCTTTTAGGACTATGTTGGCTATGAATGAATCTCACAATCCACTGGACACACTGTTCATGGGACTCCTGAAAAAGCAATAGAGGGAAGAAAGAATGTATTTACAGGTAGTGAAACAAACTATAAAATCCATATAGCATCCTACTACGAAAAAAAGAAACTAACACAAGAACAAGACTATAAATAGGTAGAAGTGATCCAGCTGTCCAACCTACAGTTTTTCCTACAAGTTTTTTGATCTTATTTTGAAGAAGCTCACTTGTTCAGCAGAAGTTGGTCAGTTGTCCGGTACAGGAAGTATTTCCTAGCTTAACCACTGATTTCTATAGTCATCTTTGGTTTTCACACATAAGTTAGCACAGACTAAAGTAAAATACAACTGTTCTATATTATTCTTTCCTTTTCACAGTTATAATCAAATTCAGTGAAATTTAATGAACAGGTGTCCAATTATGGAGCAGTGTCTGGAGGTATCTAGCTTTTGAAAGGTGATTTTTGAACTTAAACATCTATTTCATTTTTTTTTCTTTTACCTACTTATTCACTTCTACCAGAAATTCTGTAATAAACTGCCTTCTATTGTTCATTTCTTTACTGTTATATTGCTATTTGCTTAACTTTATTTGCAGTGCACAACCTCTGCTGAACACTATACAATCTCACAAATCTAAAAACTATGTTTTTATTCCTTGCTATGTCTTCCTATATTCTTTACAACGCCATTTCTGAAACCAGATTCTGAATGACTGAACACAGCCCTTATAGCTTAAGTGTTTGTCTACCAGAAAAGGTATCTTTATATTAAAAAAGCTGTCTTGGGGTGACTTTATAATGTGTATCCCCTATCGCTACCCTATGCCCAGCAATCTTTTCTCTGTCTTTAAACTGAGCCTGAGAAGAACAGAAAACAAAAAAAAAACGTTTCAAAGCAGTTGTTTCAAGGACACGGAGATACACTCCTCGGCTTCAGCGGTACCCTTGGTTTTTTTTTTCTGCCCTCAGTCAACTTTTTTTTGGCATTTTTTTTTCCGGCGAGAAACGGAGAGTTGAACCTTGTTTTCCTAGGATTTTGGGGGTTTTTTTGTTCTTTTCTTCTCTTCTGGACTGTTTCAACAACATCTGAACACATCAGGAGAATTTTCCTGGAGGCCCGGGGGGGGGTGGCCCCTCGCCGACCCAGCTCCGAGGAGGAGAGAGACCGCACCTACAGAAGAACCCGGACATCTTCCCAGGTCTTCTCTCCACAGAGAGAGAGATCTCATTATTTAGCATCATTATTCCCCTCTTGTGTGTTTGTTAAATAAATAGCTTTTATCTCTTTCACTTTCCTTCGAGGAAAATTTTTTCTTCCCAAACCTGGGGGGAGGGGTGGCTGCAACCTGACTTCTATCAGAGGATATTTTCCTACATTTTGTCCAAACTAGGACAAAAGCATATAAAGTACACACACATAAGTAACAAATCAAATGTTAACCTGGGAAAGACTGCTCCAGAACTGTCTAAAAGCTCCCAGGCAGCTGATCAGTTTGGTTCTCTCATCTTCAGGAGTGTCCATAAACATCCTAATGCAAACAAGAACATCAGTTTTTAGCAGCACCCAATGAAACAAGTAGAAAAATACATTTATACATAAAATTTTGCACAAATGAAGTAATATCACACTTACCCAGGAAAAGCTTCTTCAATTACTTCTGTTTTCTGTAAGAGAAAAACCCCGAGTGAGATACTGTTGGAAGGTTTGCTATGACTATCACACCACCAGGATGAAGCACAAAAGAGTAAGTTGTGCTGTTATAGGACTGTACCAGAGAACAATGGATCTCTTCTGCTAAGTCACATTCTTCCAAAGATGAGATTGCTTTGTTTTCATATAAACATATAAACCTTGTAGATCCAGATTAAGGCTTTGTTTCTTTGTTTTGGGTTGTTATTATTTTGTCTTCTAAACACCTAGAGATTAATTCACTTCCCAAAGTTGGAGAAATGGTTCTATTGTATGATTACAGTTCTCATAATCTGAAAAATTAATATTTTTGAATCCCATTAAGTTTTTGTCTTGCTTATGTTCCACAACACTCAGTTACACAAATCAATTAAATACAATTACTTTCTAATCCAAATTTAGATCCATTGCTTTTTAAATTCCATTGAATGATGCAATGGTATTGTACTAGGCAAAAAGCTAAACACGAATGTCCAATTTATCTCCTCTAAGACCTTCCTTTCCCTCCCTTTTCTTTTTCAACTCCATTTTGCTCAAAGGCTTCTATATCGTTATTCTAAAACTTCAGTAAATAGGTTCTGAAAAATACTGTCCTAAAGCTTTTCCTACCTTTTGTAAGAATTTCATATTATACTCAGTTGTGATCTATCACTGACCACTGTGTATTTTTGTTGCTATACTACAGACAAAAGAGCATGTAACAAAATCAACCTTCTGGTGTTCCTTTATCATCATTCGGCCCAGAACTTCCTGTCACTGCTACTCAAGAAGCAAAGGAGAAACTGACACTCATCTGCTCTGCACAGAAAGCGAGTACCAAGTCAGTACCAGCAGCAGAGAAAGCAGTAAGTTGTTATATTATCAGTTATGGCTCCAAAACTACAGTGACATTTTCTCAGGAACTATTTTGTTGTTGTTCCATATCAATTTTAGGCAAGTAACAGTGCATAAAAATGGGCAGCGCGGCAACACAGGCAAATGACAATGTTAAAAATACGAAAACAATCTGAATGGCAGTGCCAAAATGAGAAATCAGTCACATGTAGGCAATTAATATGCTACAAGCAACTTAACACCACACAAAGAAAAGTACATAATGCGTTTTATAATGCCAACTTACAACAGAAAGGCTGGGCTTTTCTTTCCTCTACTGAAATTCATCAAATGGAAATAATTTTCAGTTTCTCTGAGACCTACATATTCTTTCCAGTTCAGACATTTCAATCAGCTTCTTTAGTCTGAAATGTCAGTCAGGTCCCCATTCAGGACTGTCAGCTACTGTCACCCCAGTGCTTCCAACTGTGAAAGTCTCATCTCTACCAAGAAGCTCATTCATTTGTGCTCCACGAAAGTGTGATTAATGACCCACCGACTTGGGTTCACAAAGTGAAAAGTCCTGTTTAACTAATTTAATATCTCTCTATCATAAGGCATCCCACCATTCCTATCCCACCTAGAGAGGACAAAGAGAAGGCAGTGGAAGTACTTTTTCGGGATAATGCTTTTAATACTACCCCTCACAGCTTCCTTTTGGACAAGTTGTTGAACTGTGGGATAAGCAGGCTCACAGTGTGCTGGGTGAAGAACTGGCTGGAGGGCAGAGCTCAAAGGGGTGCAGTCAGTGGGGCTGCATCTGGCTGGTGATGGGTCACCAGTGGTGTTCCTCTGGGCTCAGTTCTAGAGTTCAATATATTTATATATATATATATATCTATATTCCGGTGCAGGAGTTGAATGCACCATTAGTAAATCTGCTGATGATACTAAGTTGACAGGTGCTGTTGGCTCTCTTGAGGATGAGAGGCCTTACAAAAGGATGTGGATAGATCGGAGCACTGGGCAATCAGTGGCACAGAGTTCAGCAAATACCAGATTCTGTACCTGGGACAGAGTAATGCTGGGCACCAGTATAAACCAGGAAAGGAGTGGTTGGAGACCAGCCCTGCAGAAATGGATCTGGGGGTGCTCGTCAGCAGCAGCTCAGTGTGAGCCAGCAGGGAGAGCCTGGGCAGCCAGGAGGGCAAACCCCATCCTGGGATGCATCAAACACTGTGTTCAACCAGCCAGACAAAAAGAGGTGATTATCCTGCTGCACTCAGCTTTGGTATGATCACACCTTGAGTACTGTGAGCAGTTCTGGGGCCCACAACTTAAGAAGGATGTGAAAACCCTTGAATGCATCCAAAGATAGGCAGTAAAGCTGGTGAAAGTGCTGGAAGGAATGTCCTACGGAGAAACGAGGAGGACTTTGGGCTAACTACTTCATTTTGCAGGCAGCGTTGTGAGCATTTCCACAATCTGATCATGCCATTATGCTGGCTGGAGAAAAACCTCTCCTCGGGACATCCATCTTCTCACAGTCTCCTTCAAAACCCCTTAAACTGCTTATTTTACAGCAAATTCAGCGCACTGTAATTCGGAATTGGCTAGGCAAGCTGCTTTATGCTCTGTCCCGGCTTTCCTATGAAGCTCAGCGGGGGCAGATTTCAGCCCTGAAGAACCACCTTCCCGCACGGCTCCCCCGGGCGCCGCCGCCGGGAACAGCGCGAAACGCGGCCGGGGAGGGCGGCGGGGCTGCACCGCACCAACTGCGCCAGGAAAACCAAAAGCGCCTCTCCCACCTGCTTTTAATCTCTTCCAGCATGGCCCAACCCCCTCCCCAGAGGGAGCACGGCGGGCCGCGGGGACCTGGACGAGCGGCGGGTCTGCCCACAACGCGGCGCTCCGGGGACGGACTCACCACCACCTCCTCGAAGATGCTCTGCAGC